>NJRP01000418.1:89294-103385 GCA_003063835.1 Aphaenogaster floridana
ATTCGTTACCATTACCCACAAAATGTAACTGCGTTACCGTTACCGTTACTAATGAAAAAATATAACGTCGTTACCAATTCGTTACTAAAAAAAAGTAACTGTAACGGTAACGGCGTTTCAAGTAACACGCTACTTCCCAACCCTGTATATATGTAACAATGGACAAATGTAATCGTAAAAAAGCTTTTCTTCCATTATAGTTTACCTTCACGTGAATTTGTTGTTTCAACATCGCAGCCCTTAAGATCAACATACGAGTACGCCTCTGATAATCCTTTCCAACGGTCATAGACTTCTCAAAGGTAGTGCTACGTTGATCGACATCCTTTGCATATAAAATCTGTAATAATTGTATCAATTGCATAAACGATTTTATATATTTCCCGATAGTTTGTTGAAATATACACTATTGTTCATAAGTACGGGAACGCTTGCAATTTTCTCGCATCTTATGCGAAAAAAGTTAAGTTAAAGTCTTTTAAAAATTTTGAAAAAATTTATGTGAATTAAGCACATTATAACAATATTCTTTTTCTTGTATAAAATAATAAAATGTTATATGCAAATCAAGTGAGCAGCCCTTACCTTATTGTGTGAATCTATACGAGCCTGAATCTGACCGTCTAGAATAAGTTGCATAAGCTCGTCTTCCAATTCGGATACAGTCCTATTGAATGCGGTTGCCATTCGTCTCATGTCCGCGCTTAAATAAGGACTAAAGTATTGTATCAAAGCCCTATTTCGAATTTGCGTATACAACAGGTTTACATGAGGCGCTATGTACATGTCCAAGAGAATATTATCCTTTATCTCGTCAAGCAGTTTCAAACAGGATGCGTATTTTGATTCGTAAAATTTGAAAATTATATCTCGAAGTTGAGGTTCTAATTCTAGAAATAATTTGAAGGAACTACTAAATATAACTTGTTTTTGCAATTCGTGTCTGTCAAAGGTGGCTAAAGCACAAAGTCCTCCATAGAGAGCTACGTTTCCAGGTGACAGCAACTCGGGGCAGTCGCAATGGTCTAAGGACGCTTGTAAAAAATGTTTCGCGGCCATTTTATACTTTCTCGTTGCCAATTCCGCCAAGCCCGCTGCCACTTTTAACTTCGTGACTATCGCCTGATTGTTGTCTTTACCGTGCAGTTCCGGAAAGTCTGGTGTACTTTCGGCCTTGGTGACATAACTAAGTACGTGAGACCAGTTTTGTAAATAAACAGAAACTTTGATTACGTTCAAACACATGTTCACAACGTGCTTGCCGCTGGTACAGTAATCCCGTGCTCTGGAATAACATTTTAAAGCGTGAACGAGATCGCCACAATTCAAATAGTGATCCCCCAAATCATCGTGACCTCTTCGTATGCTCTCCTTGATAGAATTGCTCTTGTAATTTTTCAGATCGGTGTCAAACTTTTCTAATTTAAGAGCGGCCTTCTTAGATCGAGTCTCCACCCATGTTTGATCCATCGTTGGCATGTCTTGAGAGGTCGACTGTGCCGCTATGTCCGGTAATCCAGGTGTGTAGCCCATGGCCTCCACGAGCTTTTTATGTAATGCTACGTAAAGTCCGACGTTGTAAGTGGTCATCACATAAGTAATCGCCATCTTCAATGCTTCTATTCGTAACGACGGACAGTGATCGGCGATATATATAAGCCTGTGTAGTTTCGCGAGTCCGGTATAGCTGTTGGCATATACTTCCAAGTCCTGATGGGACAGTAAACATAATATAGTGAATAAGACTGAATTCCTATATTTAACAAATATAGAATAATTTTTAGATTAAACCGATCTTTTCTATACGTACTAGCGTCGGGTTTTCTACTATATACGGTTCTTCCTCAGCATTATCATTATCCTCTGTAGGAGCATCAACCTGCATTGGCTCCACGACATTTTGCTGCGGAAAAAAATACAAGAGAAAATATCATCGGCCCCACGTTCCGTTCTCACGGGAGTATTTCAATCGAGAGGTATCGCAAAACGACAAAGGGATGCGACCGAGTGAACATTACTCGGGATAACCCCTACGACAGTTTTTTTTCCTCAAGTCGCGCGCGATCTCGAGGAAAAATCGCCCGCACCTGATCTCGACGAGATAATTACCTGAACGTCGTGAACTTGCAGCGGCATTATTAGCCTTATCCGTTATATTGAAACGGTAACTTGTACAGCTATCGTGATAGAGAGGATTACCGCTCGTGGGGGAGCGAGATCTCCGCGTACTATGTATAAATTAAATACAGCGCACGCACACACGCTGACGCACCCGCACGAGGAGCACATACAAGATACAGCCGGCGCGCATCGGAATGAAAGAGAGGGACGTTATCATCGAGATGACGAAGTCGGTCACTCGCGACCTCCCGCGGCAACTACTTAAATTACACGGTGAGTTATTTGCACAGACATCCAGGGTTGTGCAGTAGATTTCAAGATTACGTCTACATGGATTGTTTACATATTGTTTACGTAATGTTTACACGGACTTTTTTTTATGTAGACCAAGGTTTCTCAAACTATGGTCAGAGAGAAGCCTGAGGCCAGTATTCATAGTCCTACTCGAGTTCCACCATTGTGTGTAATTTGAAAACAAAATTCCAACAATTTTTCATACACTTTAAATATTACACCCAGCGCGACACTTGGAGAAAAAGTGCCGTGCTATTTATCGCAGTTCTAGCGACAGTTCTCGTTAGTTCTAGCAGACTTCTATGCTCTACCATCATTTTTAAGCAGATTTCCGGCGGCTATATATTTTTAAATGATTTTTTCTAATTTTTTAATTTGGTCATAACTTTCTTTCGAACGATGGACAAACGAAAATTTTGGGTGGACAAATGTGGACAAGTCGTGGACAAACGAATGGCTGCGTTCAGCAGAAAAAGCGGCTTTGCAACTGTTGTAAGATTCTTTAATATGATTAGTTCTTGCCCTTGGTTCCTCCGGGATCTAAGTGTATAAACCAATCATATTAAAGAATTTTACAACAGTTGCAAAGCTGCTTTTTCTGCTGAACGCGGCCAATGCCACCTGAATTTTATAAAAATTTGCTTTTCCGGGTGCTGATGTCAAATTTTATCCAATTTTTTAATTTGCTCATAACTTTTTTTTGAACGAAGGGTAAACGAAAATTTTGGGTGGACAAACGTGGACAAACGAATGTCACCTGAATTTTATAAAAATTTGCATTTCGGGATGCTGATGTCAAATTTTACCCAATCTTTTTATTTGCTCATAACTTTTTTTTGAACGATGGGCAAACGAAAATTTTGGGTGGACAAACGTGGACAAATCGTGGACAAACGCGAATGCCACATGAATTTTATAAAAATTTGCATTTCGGGGTGTGTTAATGTCAAATTTTACCCAATTTTTTAATTTGGCCATAACTGCATTTTTGAAAAAGTTATGACCAAATTAAAGCCCTATGCCGAAATCTTCCAAAGATTTAAATGTATTACTAAACCATGCAACTAATCAAAATTTTGTTTTCTTATGTTTATTTTTATATCCAAGTCCGTTCTTATCGTTTGCACATTCACGTTCTCTTTGTGACTTCTAGTAAGCATGGATGATTTCACACACATAAAAAGTATGCATTTGTTTCGATCCATGTAAAACGACATTCAGCAGCGAGTGCTCCTACTATCTTTGACGGCGTATTTTTAAGGATGTTTCCACGACACTCGGAGCGAGGATCGACTCCGATATATAATTGAAAAGCGTAACTAATGCTAAATTATCTCATGTAAATTACTGTTATATATATCTATGTCTCAACCGATTAGCGATTAAATTATTATCTTGAACTTATTAAACTAATTATTATAACACGTACATCCAGCTTGGATCGTTATTCCTTGTAATATTTATTTAATTTATCTTAGATTTAGGGGCCTTTGTATTACATATTGATTTATTTTTATAAATTTATATACTTTATTCTCTCATACTATGTGCTAATAAAAATTGTGGATTTTTTCTGCAAAGTAATGTTTAATTCATTTTGATTTGTCTATTCGAATCATTACGAAATCACAATTATTTAGTTTCAGCAACTTCCTGATTGTCACTTTACTTGTGTAAACACATAATTTAATTTTCCAATTTTTTTCGTATTATACGGCACATAAAATTATGAATAAAATACTATTCTAAATTTTTGCATAAATAATCGTCCTAATGATGTAAGTCGTTTAGCGGGCTTAAAGCGAGCTTAAAACCAAAAAGAAAATTTATAGGAAATTTCAGACACTAATCGATTAGTATTGTTTATGAAAAGTAACGCACAATATGTATCTGAAGTCTTAAACTAAAGAGTCGTTCTGTTTGTGATTGACGACAAACCGCTGTATAATAACAAAAGAAGATATAAAATAGTATTTTGCGTTATTTAAATTGTGAGACAAGGATTTAAAGCATAAAATATTGTCTTGAAGTTACAAGTCAGCCATTCTGCTAAGGCCCTAAAGCATTTCTAAGGTTGCATCAAGTATAAAAAGAATTAAAAGACAATAATTATTTTTTCCTTTGAATTTTTTTGTTGAGTTATATAAATCGTAATAATTTGATGACAAGATCTTGTCATCGTAATAATTTGATGACAAGATCTTGTCATCAAATTATTACGATTTATATAACTCAACAAAAAAATTCAAAGGAAAAAATAATTATCGTCTTTTAATTCTTTTTATACTTGATGCAACCTTAGAAATGGTTTAGGGCCTTAGCAGAATGGCTGACTTGTAATTTCAAGACAATATTTTATGCTTTAAATCCTTGTCTCACAATTTAAATAACGCAAAATACTATTTTGTATCTTTTTTGTTATTATACAGCGGTTTGTCATCAATCACAAACAGAACGACTCTTTAGTTTAAGAATTCAGACACAAAACAGTTATATTGTGCGTTACTTCCCGTAAACGGTTATATTGTGCGTTACTTAATCCATACAGCACAGAACATTGCAGCAACATTTTGGCAATATTGTTATGTTACTGCAATGTTGCTGCAATTTCTGTGCTGTATGGGAGACAAAGACTTAATTAGATAAAATCATAAAACGTTTTAAAATTAGTCAGTCATTCTGCTAGGACTTTACATTTACGGAAAAGTACGATGTGAATCATGTTTATCTCAACGATACTCCTTCTATTCTCCATTATCATATACGCTTATCCCGAAAAAATTCCTCTGTAACGTGAAGCTTTCTTATCATCGCGAGCGAGATTATGGAGTTGTTTGCCGCGCGTTCGATGATTTACAACGGAGGACTTCCGTTTTGCGAGAACTTTCCGTTAGGCGTTAGCATACGATTTTCAATGATCGGGTGTTCGGATATTGTTGCATGCGCCTTATTCCTTACGTGGTCAGAAATAATCATGATAACGTTACATTAAAGTTATAAATAAGTTTATTTGTACAGTGGACAAAGGGCACGGAATAAATAATCGCGGTATCGGAAGTCGAATGATTCGAAATAATCGCGAGATCTGACACATTGGTCTAGTTTTCATTCGAAACCTTCAATTCGCACCTAATGCGGTTAGGAACCATATTTAAGTCGATGGAAATGCAACTAATCTTTTTCATTACTACTCTACTTCCAATGGAAACAGTATTTCTAATGGATCTGCACCGAAGTAGAACCAGATTGAAGGCTTCGATGGAAACTAGACTATTGACTATGTTTACACAGCCTGATTTACGCCGAAGTTCCCAGGTAGCAAAATATGTCATTTTGACGTCATTTTGATGACATTAGACGTCATTTTTATGTCAAAATGACGACAAATAATGTCAGCTTGCTACTTGGGTTATAACATCGATGTACTATCCTCTCCAAAATTTGTCTTCTTTTAATCATAATGATCATTTAAATATGAGCCTTATTAATTTTGATACTTAAACTACAATTTTAGTATACGTATATTAAAAGAGATTGATTCAAATATTTAGAATATCAAAATAGACTCATATTTAAATAATCATTATATGATCAAAAAAGAAAAATTTTTTGGATCGAATAGTACATATGTTATAACTTCGGCGTAAATCGAACCGTGTAACTGAGCTCATATTGTCAATCGCTCGGCTGAATCCTCCTCGATCCGGATTCCAGAAGAATCAAGAAGAATCGATTGCCGATTTCCACCGTCGTCCTGTCATCGCGCCGCTATCGTAGAGTTTAGTAACTCGCGTCTCTGCCTCGCTCGACGATTTTGAAACCAGATCTTGATCTGCAAATATAACAAGAAAATTGAATTTCAGTAATTGTCCTTATTGATCGCGATCGTGATGGACTGGACCGCGCAGGGCAACTTCTTTATTTATCGGCGACTGGACAGGGATATCTTTATACCCGCGGAGATTCGCGTGACGCGACAACTTTCGAATTCGAATGCCGCACCCGCGAATCAAGTATTAACGATGTGTAAACATTAATAAAAGTGACTCTAACCCCTTGTCTACAACCCCTTGTCTTTAAGGCGTTAAGATTTAAGAAATTGACCAATCACAATCGTATATGAGGAGAATAAACAACTGCGATTGGTCAATTTTTTAAGTCTTAACGCCTTAAGTACGCATTGTAGACAAGGGGTAAAAGAGGCTTGAAGCCAACTGATTGACTGAGAAGCCACATTTAAGGCACTTTTATCGATAAAAGAGGGTACGGACCAATGTGTAAACCAGGGTTGTGCCGTAGATTTTAAGATTATGTCTACATGAATTGTTTATATTAATATATTATATATTGTTTATATTAATATATCTACGTGATGTTTACACGGACTTTTTTTATGTAGACAATATAAACAATGTAAACTATTATAAGTTGAATAGCATAATGCGCGCGCAAAGGAAGAGCAATTAAATAATAAAATAATAAATATATTTAACTGTAGTATTAATTATGAAGATATTTAACAATAATTGCAAATGACAAATCGAAATACAAATTTCCGATGTCTGATAATTCATAAATTATTGATTGTTTACATAGATGACACGTTAAATATAGTTTACATTGTTTACGCGTAGATTACTATATTTTACACGTTAATGCCCAATCCTGGTGTAAACATCTATTTGTCATTGAATTAACGATAAACAATCCGAACAAGTGACTCGATATAATAAGTAATAACCCAGTGAGAAATGACAGATCGGAAAAACGACTATTAGACGTTTATTAGACGACATAGACGTCTAATAGTCGTTTTTCCGACCTGTTTTCCGACCTCATTTTTCACTGGGAATGTTAATAATATTATAAATTGTATATATATATATATATATATATATGTATATACATATAATATATAGGGTGAGTCAACGAAAACTTTTTTTGTAAACTGATTTGTGCGAAATATGCCGAAACACATCAATTTTGTTTTTAAGGGGAATGTATGATTGTAATAAATTCAACCTGCTTTTTAAGACTTTTGAAGGAGTAGCTATTTTATTCAAAGGGACTGAAGCAGCACGGTGGAATTTATCACAATTACACATTCCCCTTAAAAACAAAATTGACGTATTTTAACATATTTCGTACAAATCAGTCATAAAAAATACGGGATGGAAAATTTTTGTTGGCTCACTCAGTAGGATTGGGAAAGTTACTTTTGAAAAGTAACTCGTTATCGGTACTCGTTACTCATTAAGAAACGTAACTCGTTATTGTTATCATTTTTCAAAAAGTAATGAGCAGTTACAATTTCCGATACTTTTTTTACCAAACTTCGATGATCTTTTTTTAGAGTGACACTCGATTGCCTATATATGTTGCTAATTAACCAGTTAAACACAAAACCTATGAGTGGTTGTAGTTAATCGCAGCATGGTCAAACATAACACTTCCTTTTTTTAAAACTCGCTCATATGTTCTTTACGTAACTATTGTACGTGTGCAAATTAACGATAAAAGTAACGATTCATTACTATTGCCCAAAAAACTATGTTACCATTACAATTACTAAAAAAATTAACTGTAACGGTTATGATGTTACAAGTAATGCGTTACTTCCCAACCCTGTTCTGTATATATTAATATACAGGGTGTTCCATTTTAAAGTTGACAATGCTATATTTCGCGAACCGATGATTTTAATGAAGTTTCAAGTAAAACCTACTCAGTTTTAAGGGGGACATTTTAAGGGCGCGGCCAGACTATGCGCGTTTTACGCGAATATTCGTGATTCGAGCATCGTTCATCCTTGTTTATCATTTGATAAACAACAAGGATGACATGATTCGAATCACGAATATTCGCGTAAAACGCGCATAGTCTGGCTCCGCCCTTATGATGGACATATGTTTTTTCAAGGTTGAGGTGTTTCTGAGATTTCAAGGTGACCTTTGTTTTTTTAAATGGAATTATATGATTTTCTTTATATAATACAATTCCTCTAGTTATTTGGCATATAAAAGTATTATATAAGGTATAGGTATAGTTATACAAAATATTTTATATTTTATTCAAAATAACACCAGAATATAATATAAAATATCTCGCAGATTATTGATTTTTTAATAACTTTACCTTAATACTTTTATATGCCAAATAACTAGAGAAATTATATTATATAAACAAAATCATATGATTTCATTTAAAAAAACAAAGGTCACCTTGAAATCTCAGGAACATTTCCACCTAGAAAAAACATATGTCCATCATAAGATGTCCCCCTCGAAACAGAATAAGTTTTACTTGAAATATTTTCAATAAAATCATTTGCGAGATACCACTGTCAACTTTAAAATTGGACACCCTGTATATAATATATATTATAATATTCTCATATATTTATATATATTTTATTTTAATCTTTCGCACAGTAGAGTCCGTTCTCCGTATACATTTTCCGTATTTGTCGGCAACGCTATTTCCCGATCGGTGCATTCCCATACAGCACAGAAGTTGCAGCAACATTGCAGCAACATTGCAGCAACATTGCAACAACATAACAATATTGTCGAAACATTGCTGCAATGCTACTGCAATGTTTCTGTGCTGTATGGGATTGCGATCGTCCCAGTGATGATCGAAAGGAACACGACCCTCGCGACCGACGTACTTTGCTCTGCGGCAGTCGCAGCGTCGTGGACATCTCGACGACGTCGCTCCTGGACAGGTAGGCGCCCCTCCTGTACCTATCCTCCAACATCTGCAGCTGGGACGAGGAGAACGGGATGCGGGGATGATCGCCCGTTCGTCGCTTCACTCGTTTCTCGGCGAAGGTCCTCCTGGGCAGTCTCGGCGGTCTGTACCGGGTGTACTGGAGCCACGTGAGATCGGTCCGCCGCGCCGCGTTCTCGCCGTCGCGGTCGCCGCTCCGCCGTCGCTCCGCGACGACGGGAGCGTCGCGACGCCTTTCCCCCGGCGCGTCGCGCTCCCCCGCGCGTTTCGGCGTCCGTTCCTCGGCCCCCGTTCCGCGTCGCGGGGAATCGCGCCCTGGAGACTCGCGTCGTTTCCGCGCGTCGGAGTCCGCGAGTATCCGGGCTATGCTGAAGTCCGTGTTCCCCGTCCGCGAGCCCCGTGCTTCGCTCGTCATCCCGAGATTCTCACTAAATCCTCCGAAGGACGAACCCTTCGCTATATATATATATATATGTATGTATCCAGGGTACTCGCGAGTGGCCAAGCGCACACGCCCGGGCCCCGTGGGGCACGTACCCCTCTTTTTTTTTGCGAGGCGCATCCTCTTTGCGGGCAGATCCAAATTAGACGCATAGTTGCACCGTGCGATGGCTATCGCGCTGCTCGCACGACGGGGGCCACGCTTCGGTAAACGCTCCTATGTACCTGTCCCATTGTTGCAGCATGCTCTTATACCAGTGTATTATCTGCGATCTGACCGCATCTTCCGGCTACTCCCCGGGTAATAACAATGTAATTGATACTCTGTAGCGAGGGAAACGGATCGCCGACGCGGAGTGGGGAACGGATCCGGGGAATCGGGGGCCCCGATTTCTATAGGGCAGATGTCGACGCACTGAGGCCTGTATAATTAAAAAGCCACGGGGGTCATCTTAATCCGGTAATATATCCATCTCGTTGATGTAAATATTGAACGGCCTGCGGGGAACATGGCCCCGGTATATTGTTACTTTACCCGATACACACGCGATCTCTCCCTTTCTCTATCTCTCTATCTACGCTCTTTATGTCAGACGATACGCGAGCGGATCGGGAAACCGTTGCCTTGTACTACTACTTGTTCGGAAATTTGCAATTTCGAAACCTGTCGCCCCTTTTTTTCACGTCTTCGTCCTGGGAACCTTTCCCAGGCAGAGCCGAAATTTCGAAAATGAACGATGCCAATCTGCCGCGATATTCTCTGCTTTCTTTTATGTCCATTTCTACCAATTAGGTTAACTTTAATCTCGGCTTAATTTACTCTTTATCTTTTTTTAAACTGAGAGAAAAATTTTTTTAAATGAAAAAAATTTTCTTAAGACCATATCTTTTGATACAAATATTTGTTCTATTTATATAAAAATATTTAGTTTTAAATAATTACACATGTTATCTTAAGTATATTATTTTGTACATTTTTTATACTTAAATAAATATTTTATAAATAACCTAATAATATTATTATAAACTTAATTAAAATTGTTTTCTAATATTAAAAAATCTGATTATCTTGAATATAAAAATGATCTAACAGTAAATATTTTCTAGAACGAAAAGAAAATAAATATTTAATTAAAAATTATAAAACCACAGAAGAGATTTGTTTCGACTCAACTGGCCAATATTTAATTTAAATTAATATATCGCGAATCGCGACATTTTTCGACCATGCATTTTGGTCTTTATAAAAATTATAAATATTATAAATATTTCAATCAAGAAATTTTAAGACTTGAATACAATAAATAAGCTTATGACCCACCGAGTAAATAATTTTTTTGTGTTAAGTAAAATTTTTTGTATCAAGACATTTTCTTCTCTCATTGTCAATGTAGTTCTAAGAATTAGAAAAAGATAAAGAGTAAGTTAAACTGAAGTTAAAGTTAATCTACATTGGTAGAAATAGACATTACTCCGTTAAACTAGCGCATTAGTGAATCATGATTCGCCATTCGTAATTCGTAGTAAATTCGCAGAAACATGGGCGCCCTTACAACTTTTTTCAGGGGAAGACAGAGTGTAAATATACTAGGGGTGCCAAACGAACAATATTTTTAAATAATGTTTTTAAAAAATATTTATGTAGATTTTTATTTTTAATTGTATTGTAAATTTCAAACAAAAAATTATCTGGTTATCAATCATAAAATCATTCTAAAGTGAAAGAATTTAAATCCAATATATGCCCCTCCTTGCCCCCCCCCCATAGGCGGAAATTCATTGTTTATCAAAACGGGTCCTTTACATTGTTAATGATTCGTGGTTTATAGTTCGTATAATTATTCACTCTATACATACCCAAGTAGAACAGAAAGTCATGATGACGTCAAAATGATGCTAAAATGACGCCTTTGACGTCATTTTGAGGTCATTTAGATGTCATCATGACTTCAAAATGATGTCAAAGGCGTTATTTTAGCATCATTTTGACGTCATCATGACTTTCGTGTTCTACTTGGGTATGACCTAACACGAATTGACTATACATGACCAACAACGAATGCGAACTCAATGAATTTGCCTATTCACGAATTTTAAACGAATAGGAAACTGCGAATTTCAAGTTTTAATCGCAAATTGCGCATAATCTGACGCTAGCTTTGGCAAAATCCGCTACATCCTCGCTGGCGTTTTGCCGAAAAAATTTACAAGCGGATACTGCAAAATCTGTTTTCGACAGACTTGGCTATCTGGAATCAACCCAGTGAGCAAACTGCTAGAGAGCGTATCGCGAACATTTTGCTCACTGGGTTAGTTCCAGATGGCCAAGTCTGTCGAAAACAGATTTTGCAAAGCGTCCGCTTGCAAGTTTTGTCGGCAGAACGCCAACAAGAATGTAGCAGAAACTAATGAAACGCGATGGCGGATTGGAGACAGAAACTGAGGAAAATCTACCGCAATGCAATATTTCATCTAAATAGTTACGAAACGACGGACTCTGCTCGGTTTCTACCGCCAATCTATTGTCGGATTACGTCAGCGGATTCTGCGGATAAAACGGAAGTTTAATGTCGATACGGCTGACGTCAATTCAACGGAAATATCCGACCGAATCTGCTAACATACCGTCAATATTTTGTTTAATCTTTTCATTGCTGTTGGCGCTTCTAGGCGTCGAATTAAATTCGGTGGGCACGTATTATGAATTAATTCGGAAACGATTCCGTTTGGAATGATAGTCACTTGTCCTATGCTTGTCTTTGTCGTTTTCTTGTAGTTTCCCTATCTTTGTCCTGTGTTTTTTGAAATCATTCCGAACGGAATCATTTCCGAATAGATTCATAAAGCCTTATTGTGCTATAGCACCTAGGCGCTCTGCACTTATTTCATCAACGACTGCTTAGCAATTAAATATATATTGTTTACAATGTTCAACCTGCGGCCCGCCGGTTCATAATGTTTACAGTTTTACAGTTTCATTTGAGATGCATTTTTAAAAATTTTAAGAATTGATATTCGAAAATGTATCTTATTATAAATAAATGACATGTTTATAAAATATTTGATTTTTATAAAATAATAAACATAATGAAATAAACATTAAGTATGCGGCCCGCAAAATTTTGTCTATTTCTGAAAATGGCCCTCAGTTTAAAAAAGGTTGAACATCACTGGTTTACAAGATTGGAAAATAACGCGTTATTTGTAACGCGGTTACCGTTACTTTTTTCAGTAACAAATTAGTAACGTTATATCTTCTATTAGTAACGATAACGGTAACGCAGTTACATTTTTTGGGTAATGATAACTAATATAATCGATGCTTTTATCATTATTTTACATACGTCCCAGGTAACAAAATATGTCATTTTGACGTCAAAATGACGACAAATAACGTCAGCTTGCTACCTGGGGTATAATACATACCCAATAAAATATGTTTCATATAAGAACATATATAAACCTATATAAAATTAGAACATATTTTAAAAAATTATATAATTATATATTCATATATAATTATATAATTATATATAATTTTATATTTATATAATTATATATTTACATATAATTATATAATTATATATAATTATATATTTATATAATTATATATATTTGTATATTTTTTTCTATGAACAATTTTTCATCAGGTACACATGGCATAAGCGAGTCCTAAAAAGGGGAACGTCTGACCACATTGCGATTGACTACACCACTCACAGGTCCTGTGTTGAATTGGCGACGTAGGTATAATCGGGTCATTCTAAAAAGGGTCTTCAAAACTTGGTGAAAAAGAATAACGGAAATTGTAACGACCTTTTATTTCTTGAGTAACGAGTTATTATTTTCAATGGGTAAGAAGTAATGATAACGAGTTACTTTTTAAAAATAACTTTCCCAATCTTGACTGTTTATACTTCATGTTTTACATTTAATGTTTATAATTATTATAAAAAAATATATTGAATAAAAAGTATCAAAATCAAAATCAAAATCAAAATGTTTTATCTTTATTGTAAAACAATTTAATGTTTCAACAATTTCTATAAAGAAATGATGACGAGCTAGCAAGAAGTCACTGTGACCGTTCACCGCGTCGAAACCCCCAGGTATTAGCATGTGTTGGTTCATATACGCTTTATATGTATGTATATGTTTCCTAAAATGTAATGTTTTATAACCGTTTAGGAAATGTATATAAAACCAACATGTGCTACTTGAGTCACTGCTGAACCGTCTGCAGTGCGCGTTATACGTCGAAATTTTCAACAGCGAAAGGATTAATGAATTAATACTAAAGCTACCGACAATTTATATATACTTATTTCTACCGAACCGGTCAAATTACCGGTTTTTAAATAAAAGTTTTATTTTTTCCAATTGAATGCAGGCAATATGTTTATCAGAAGAAATGAAAGAAGAAGAGAGATAGATATTGAAAAATTGATTATATGTATATTAAGGAAAAGTCGTGAAGTCAATTGAGGAAAAGCGATAATATTG
>NJRP01000418.1:139368-153154 GCA_003063835.1 Aphaenogaster floridana
AAAATTTACGCCAATCAGATGCAAGAGCTCACTGAGCGCTCAGTGAGCTCCTGCATCCGATTGGCATATTCCTTTAGAGCTAAAAATTTACCCCAATCAGATGCAAGAGCTCATTGAGCGCTCAGTGAGCTCTTGCATCCGATTGGCATATTTCTTTAGAGCTAAAAATTTACGCCAATCAGATGCAAGAGCTCATTGAGCGCTCAGTGAGCGGTTGTGCATCTGGATGCACCCATTGGCTCTTACGTTTAGAACCAACAAATCAACGTCGAGATTCAGCGGAAAATCTAGTAATGTTGCCCAACTGTTGAGTCTGCTGAATGCGGCCAATCGCCAATCGCTAGTGTGATACGAGCATAAGGTCGTCTGCATCGGTTTTAAAAACCCTCCGAAAGTTTCCCGCCGAAAACAGATTTCAGCGGCGTGACCCGCGTGACATGCCTGTTGATTTACTTGCATCTTCGCTGGGTCTTTTAAACAGGTAGCCGACTCGTTTGCGCGAAATGGAGGGCTTCGACGATCCGGGGGTGTTCTTCTCCGACAATTTTGCGGTGGATGAGCTTCATGAGAACCGTGTGAATCTCCAACACTCGAAAAAGAAATTCAAGGAGTTCATCCGACAGTTTCACGAGGGCAACTTCAATTACAAATATCGGTAATGAAAAACGTTGATTCTTCTCGCACAATGCGAATCCTGCGATTCTGTTCGATAATTCAGTTAATCCGTATAATACCGTTGTAATTTCTTTAGGGATACCTTGAAGCGCAATTACAATCTCGGCCAATACTGGCTGGAAATCAATCTCGAGGATTTAGCAGCTTTCGACGAGTCCCTCGCGGAGAAGATCCAAAAGCTCCCAACGGAATACTTATCCGTTCTGGAGGAAGCTGCGAAGGATGTCGCGGACGAGCTTACGGCACCTCGACCTGAGGGTGAGGAAAAGCTGGAAGATATTCAGGTGTTGTTATGTTCGGACGCTCATCCGAGCTCTCTGAGAGGAATGAAGGTGATGCCATAATTCTCACGATGCATGGAAACAATAAATTTTACAAATTTGCGTAAAGTTTTACTATCAATTTTATAGGATGATAGATCTAAACGAAATCTCAGTATCCTTGGACTGAATAAATATAATTCAAATCTAGGTTTAGCTGTATTTATAAATAATAACGAATATGTAATGCAATTATTTTTTAATTATATTATTTTTTATTTCTATTATTAGTCTGAAGCATGTTTTAAAACCTTTGCACATGCCATACAACATATTCTGTGACATGTTTAAAATTTTTTGGTTGGCAGCTTTAAATTGCTTTAAATTGTAATATTTATAATCGTTCAGGGCACCTATTATGCAACTGTCGGAAACCAATTCCGATCGGAATGATTCCGTTTTCTCTAGAAAAGACAATAGAAATCTAGGAAATAACTAAACAATTCCGATCGGAATCCATTCCGAACAAGTCCATAATAGGTGTCCTGCTCTGATAGCATGTATTGCCATATAATATAATTCAAGAGATTCAGGTTCAGCAATGATAGCAGATAATCTTTATAAATAAAGCTAAATTGTTGTTGCATCAGAAGCAAAAGACGATGTAATTGAAAGATAATTACATTAAATATTAGTTGATAAATACAGAGCTAAAATCAAATTTTTTATATTCATTTATTCTAAGGAGATTTCTTCATGTGTCAGAATTTATTTGTCATCCTGTAGATATTACTTAAGAACAAGTAAATGTATATTAAGATACAAAACATTCAGTAGATGTATGATTACATATAACTGCTTCACTATTGCAGCCTGATATTGTTTCCAAACTCGTCAAGATTCCTGGTATAATCGTTTCTGCATCTGGCATTAGATCAAAAGCAACAAAAATTGCAATACAGTGCCGCTCTTGTAAAGTTACTCAACTCAATATTTCTATCAAGCCTGGTCTGGAAGGATATGCGTTACCCAGAAAATGCTCCACGTAAGTCTCCTTTTAAAAATACTTTATTGTTCGCTTTACAACTTATCGTGCAAATAATTTTTGTTTGCTATCAGGGAGCAAGCGGGTCGACCAAAGTGTCCCCTGGATCCATTCTTTATAATGCCAGATAAATGCCACTGCGTAGATTTTCAAGTATTGAAGCTTCAGGAACTGCCGGATCACATACCGCAGGGCGAAATGCCCAGGCACTTGCAGTTATATTGCGATCGGTATTTATGCGACAGAGTTGTGCCTGGTAACAGAGTTCTGATTCTCGGGATATATTCCATTAAGAAGGTATCTAAAGCAGTTGGCAAAAGTGCAGGCAGGGAGAAGGCATTAGTAGGTGTTCGAGCTCCATACATTCGTGTTCTTGGTATCTCTGTGGATGGAGAAAATACCAACATAGGTACTAATATACTAATAACAAAAATGAAACTGCTAAGAAATATCCATTAGTGATTTGCATTTATTAATTTTTTTCGTATTTCCTACGCAGGAACTCAGCCGCCCGTCACATCCGAAGAGGAAGATCTTTTCACCCGCTTAGCGGCAGATCCTAATCTGTATGAGAGAATTGCGAAGAGCATAGCTCCCAGTATTTTTGGTGCAATAGACATCAAGAAAGCTATCGCGTGTTTATTATTTGGTGGATCGAGAAAACTGATGCCGGATGGCTTATGTAGGAGAGGCGATATTAATATCTTAATGCTGGGTGATCCGGGTACCGCTAAGTCGCAGTTATTGAAATTTGTAGAGAAAGTTGCTCCCATAGCTGTTTATACATCGGGAAAAGGTAGTTCCGCAGCCGGTTTGACAGCGTCTGTATCGAGAGATCCAGCAACTGTAAGTCACATTCTTATTAAAAATATTTTTTGTTACAATTTTTATAATTAATTTTAATTTAAATTAATTTTAATTTAAATTAAAATTAATTATAAAAATTGTAACAAAAAATATTTTTTATATATAATTTAAATATTTTTTATATATACAACGATAAATATTTCAGAGGAATTTCGTCATGGAAGGTGGCGCAATGGTTCTCGCGGATGGTGGAGTTGTTTGCATAGACGAGTTCGACAAAATGAAAGAGGATGATAGAGTGGCGATACACGAAGCTATGGAACAACAAACGATCTCTATAGCAAAAGCAGGAATAACGACAACTCTGAATACACGATGTTCTGTGTTAGCGGCGGCGAATTCGGTCTTCGGTCGTTGGGACGATATAAAGGGGGAAGAGAATATAGATTTTATGCCGACCATATTATCTCGTTTTGATATGATATTTATTGTTAAAGATGAGCATGAACACAACAGGGATGTAACTCTAGCTAAACACGTTATGAACATTCACTGTAATGCTGGCCAGATCACAGAACAATCGGTAGAAGGAGAAATTCCTGTACACATTCTCAGAAAGTATATTAACTATTGTAGAACGTAAGTTTGCCTGTATCTTATTGCATGTAACGTGTACACCTTATAAAATATAACATGTATTTCCCATTTTTTAAAATAGACGTTGTGGTCCAAGACTCAGTGCAGAGGCAGGGGAGAAATTAAAAAATCGTTACGTAATGATGCGAGCTGGTACAAGAGAACATGAGAAAGATTCTGAAAAAAGATTATCGATACCTATAACAGTTCGGCAGCTTGAAGCTATTATACGAATCTCCGAATCCTTGGCCAAAATGCAAATACAACCATTCGCTACTGAACTCCATATTAACGAAGCTTTAAGGCTCTTCCAAGTATCTACACTAGAAGCTGCAATGTCCGGATCATTAGCAGGTATGCTACAAATTGAAAAATATTAAGTATAATATACTAACACAAAGTATAATATACTAACATTTGCTTAAGATAAATAAACATCGCATTATTTTTGGACTATATATACAAAATTACATAAAATATAAAACTTACATTTAAAAAATATGCATTGCAATATTATATATATATTTTATATAAATACTAATAGATTATATTTGGTATATACAGCCCAAAGAAAATACTTTTTGTACATACAAAGTTTAATAACATTTATTATAATCTATCATTGCAGGTGCAGAAGGATTTACCTCGGAAGAGGATCATGAAATGTTGTCCCGCATTGAAAAGCAATTGAAGAATAGATTTCCTATTGGACATCAAGTATCTGAACAAAATATTGTGAAAGATTTTCTTAAGCAATCATTTCCAGAACGCGCTATTTATAAAGTTATACATACAATGATACGTCGTGGTGAACTTCAGCATCGTTTGCAACGTAAAATGTTATACAGGCTACATTGAATAACAGAAACATGAAATGACAGAAACGTTCCTGATGTATAATTACATAATACGTATAACGTATTGTTGTGCTCGTTTGGTATGTTATGTAATTATTTCTCAACTATTTTGATATAAACTAATGACTTGCACGTTAATTTACAATTATGGAAGTTCATTTTTAAACGGATAATGTGGATGATCTTGAATTCTGAAACAGATATAGTAATGTAAGTAAATTTTATATGAAATATACGATTTTTATATAAATTATAGTTCTAAATATATTTATGGTGAAATAGTATCCAAGATAATACATATACTCTAACTTACCCTTTAAAAAATAAGAAATTAAAAATTCTTCCATTAGTACCTTTATCTAAGGTACTCAAAACTTTCATGTTTTCCTCTGTTAAGGCAAAATCGAATAAATCGATATTTGATTGGATTCTTTCTTGAGACGAACTCTTAGGGATAATTACAACGTCTAGTTGTAATAAATGACGCAATAAAATTTGTGCTGCCGTTTTTTTATGTTCCGCAGCAATATTTTGAATCGTCGGATGATTTAGCAAATCAGGAAATGCTTCTGAAGTATAGTTATATTTTGCTTGAAAGTGCGTCTTTGCAGCAGGAGAGCCCAACGGACTGTAACCCGTTACAACAATATTGTGCTTCTTGCACAATTCTCGAATAGGCGTCTGCTGCATATATGCATGTAATTCTACCTAAATCACACAAAAACTTTCAAATATTGTCATTTCGAATATGTCTATTGTCGATGAGGATTAAACTGTACTTAGTACCTGCAAATTACTCGGTTTAATTTGTGCGTTTTCCCAAATGGTCGAAATTTGCTCTTCGTTAAAGTTGCTTAAACCTATAGATCTGGTATGTCCCGATTTAACTTGCTTCTCCATCTCCTGCAAAATAATCCTGATCCCTAGAGATCTCTTTCATGCATAGTAATATGTTATACGATTGATTTCATACTTTCCACACTGAGACAGGATCTGTATCAAAATCGAGTATGTAACTTCCATCCTCATTCGTCGCTGCAGCGCATGTATTTTCATCTAACTTAAATGCGAAGGGCATGTGAACAAGGTACATGTCTAAGTAATCCAATCCAAGCTTCTCCAATGACAATTTGATGAATTTCTCTACGTCGGATGGTCGATTGCCAAAATGGGGTAACTAAAAGCATTACAACAAGATTCTCTAAATGCAGTTGTTTGAAAGACAGCAACCATTTAATATTGTCATTATTAAGCAATAGATTGCGACACAGCACTCACTGTATTGAATTCATACAGTACATTACCTTTGTCGTGATAAAGAGTTCTTCTCTGGTACCACCTTTCTCAAACCATTTTTTCAAAGCTCTGCCGATTGCATCCTCATTATTATAATTTGCTGCTGTATCAATATGCCTGTAACCACACTCTAAGGCAGTGCTCACGACAGTTTCGATCTCTTCTGGTTTAGCCTGGACAAAAAGTTGTTTTACTCTCCTTACCAGATGACATAAAAAATACGTGATCGATGCAATGCTATTATCATCAGAGCATTCTAATATTATTTTGTCACCTGCCACGTTCCCAGTCCCACTGTGGGCATATCATATCCTGACAGCAACCGTACAGAATGCATGCTAGATTCTCATCAATATTATATTACAACGAATGTAGCACAGCTGTTACATTAAATGTATTAAAGCAGCATTGTCATTTAGAAGTAACTCCACGTTTAAGTTTGCAATACCGTATTAATTTTCAGGTCAGGTTTCGAGAGTATGACAGTAATGTGGTGGTGATACACCTGGACAGGCCGTTTCTAAAGTTAGAATAGCTGCACACTAGCGAACACGCGAGTCTCTAAGGTCCCCGCGTAATCGCAGTCATATATATCGTTTCAAAGTCGTATTGATTCGAGGAGGAGGGTTGCGCCACAGATAATTGATTTTAACGTGAATGTGTGCTATTTCAAGAACGAAATTAAAAAGAGCACCGTCACGATGGATAACACAACATGAAAATTTATATAATAAATGCTATTGAATTTTATAGCGCTATAAATTGTGACCGTTAACTGAATAATTCAGACCACCAGCTTACGTGAACATGTCTTCTATTGTTCATGTATCGTCAATATCGCGCGTTCAACTTTCAAGATTTTTCCCTCTAGATTGACATTCTACGAAACAATAAACTAAAACAAATGATACCGTGAAATTGAACATATGAAGAAAAAATATATATAAATGTATTCGTAAAATATAACGGTCTGTGATATAATTGCGGTATGTAATTATATTCATACAAATCAAGCGGATAAAATTTCTGAGTAAAAAGAACTACTCTGTGCCACGAATTAAATCTTATTGTTAGAATTTTTGTACCTAAATAAAAGCATATTTTTTGAAGAAATCAATTCACGTTGCATATGAAATATGTGTACTTTTGAACATTTTAATTTTGCAATAAGGGTTGAAACAATTGAAAAAAAATTTATATATATAATATTATAATAAATACACTTGGTTTGTATTAATTTCGTATCGAAATTCATTGTAGAGCATCATGTCTTGGTTTCATTTTTTTATTAAACGTTGATATTTAAAAATATATAATGCAGTACAAAAAATGCTTAAGTATCTAATCTTGTACGTTGATCTTCTATTAATACATTCCATTCACTCATCATTATTGATTTCATCATAATTGTTATGAAAATATATTCTTCGGCTTCGATAATATCACTTATATTAAAGTCATATGTTTGCTATCTATCAAACTATAAAGTATTTCTACAGGCTTGGACTTCTCATTCCGTAATTCCCTCATTTCCTCGCATATTTTTTTGATATATTTCTTATGCCGTGGATGCCTATAAAAATGATAACGGTATTATTGTCATTAGTTATAGCTTATTCGTTATTTGTATACATTATATTTTAAAAAGATTATATATATACAGCCTTGGTCAAAAGTATAAAGTACCTATATTTTTTTATTTATCTGAAATTTTTTTACCTATATTGTTTCCTATTGGTTACCGGCATTATATACATATAAGTTTAAAGGGTTTTTGAAACAAAGAATAATTCACAGTAAGTGTCATAAATAAATTTTTTAACTTTCAGATAAATGAAAAAAATATAAGTGCCTTATACTTTTGGCCATGGCTGTATATAGTTCATACTCACTTGTCTATCACAATCTGAATGCTTTTTTGAAAAACTTGTTCTTCCTCGTCGATTTCCACAAAACTGATCATTGTTCTTATAACAGACATTTCCAAAAAGACTGCGAAAATTTCTACAGGAACTTTATGCGATATTCTTTGCAAATAGGATGACATTTGTGCTAATATGGTGTTCTTAAAACTTCTTCTGCCACTTCCGGACAGTTTATCCCGCTCAGAAAGAACGAAATTGATGTTAACATTAACCGGATTACTGGGCGCTACCGATACATCATTCGCGCTCATTTTACTTTCAGATCTATTCAAGATTGGCAATGTAATTTCTGACTGTCGTTGCAAATATTCAACAATGTCCTGTATAGTATTCCATTTCTTCTCTTGAAATCGATCTCTTTCCCACGTTTGCACTTTTAAAGTACCATTTCTTAATAATACTATATGATTTATAGAATTTTCTTGGCAGTATTCTAATATCTCTTCCATAGTACATAGATCTAATGTCGTAGCCTTCAATCCTAACGACCATATTTCTCGTAATATATTAATCATGTCCTTTTCTCTTCTTCCCTCGCTTTCCGGACTTCCTTCGCAGCATATAGCCACGTCAATACCGCATTTATTTTCACCATTCTCACACGCCTCGGCAACAGCGGACACCAATTTATCTAACGATATGCTAATACCAGCACCGTATTGTTTTGTTTCCTTACTGGCCGTTCCGGTACGCTCTAAAACTTTTCTAAATGACACCAGCATTTTATCGTATCGACCACCCGCGGCTATGACGTCTTGACCACCTCGTCTCCGTCTATGTTTTAGCTCACAAGTTATTTGATATATCACACCGCTGTATTGTTGTACATTATACGTTAATAAAGGTACGACAGTAATAGGCCACTGAAATAAGAAAAAAAAAAGAAAAAAGGACGCTTATGTAAACATAATTTACGCAAATTAAATATATATATATATATAAATATATGTATTATAATGTTACCTTAACACCCAAACTTGCTACAGTAGATGTTATAGTCTCTATATCTTTCAAACCTTCTTTGGCTAAACCAGCAGCGTCTCCTTTTCTTTTCGTTATTGTCTTTAAAACACTAGTAATTTTGGCAACAGAGCTTTCCGTTTCAAGCAAATTGAAAAGCGTTTCCATAGCTTGATCGGTAAGGCATAAGCTTATCAAATGTGTTTGGACCTGGAATTTAGTTAACTTTCCGTCGCGGGCATCCTGTAGTATAGAATATATGTCCTGATACTTGTCCTTCTCCACACCACAGTACATTAGCACAGCTTGCAATACCGACGTATGATTTAAGCGCACAGTGAAATTATGTTCTCGGATCTGTGGTAACTCGTTAAAAATCTCCCATATGATGAAGATCAATTCAGCCTCTATCATTAAATTGTTATCTACAGGACTAATGATGTCAAAAGCACATTCGTACAATTCCCTTGGATGAAATCCTCGAGCCTACGATAATTCGATATGAACAGATATCAATTTACAGTCATTATATACAAAGTATTATTTGTTTTATTTCATTCGCAGATATAATCTATTTCGTACGATGATGACACATTGTCTCAGATTGGGTTTTAAGTTCAATCAACTAAAGATATGAATTTCATTTGGAAACTTAATATATCATTTTGACTCAATATATACCTTTTTATCTCTGAAGACACGTTCAATAGCGTATCTTCGAATATGCGAAATATTGTTCCACACAATGTATCGAGCGAAAGGAGTACGAAGATCGTGAGGTATAGAAACTATACTGCCAGTGCGGGTCATCAATTTCACGCTAGATTCAGTAAAGTTAGAATGCTGAACGGATTTAGGCATTAACAACGGGGTCGCGAGATATATTCCGCCGTGCTTTTGAAATATCTCAACAATTTTTTGCTTTACGCTCTCCTGCAGAAACTGTTTTTCTGAGGAAAGAACACTTGGTGTTCCCCTAGCAGTCATGTCATAAGTAATATCTTCTGCAGGCGTAACATCTTGCGCGAAGCACGATGCCACTAAATATTTATATGCTTTACTTTGACTGTTGGATAACGTATGGCGCATCAGCGCAGGCAAATCCGTCTCTTCTAACTTAAGCGGCGGCAAATATGCGGAAGAAAGTAATTCCTGAGCGGTAGGACGTTGACTTGGATCGTGATTCAGCAGCCAACTAACACGGGTAAAAGTTTAATATCATTATCTCGTATTTCATATAACTTAGAATAACATGAATGGTAACATGTATTATCAAATTGAACTTTTTACCGTATAATATGGACATGAGGTGGCATATCCGTTTCTGTTATATCAGGAGGAAAGACGATTTCTTTCGAGCGCAAGCTCAACAGAATCTTGACACGCTCCATTCCGGTAGCTAGCGGCTTGTACGTCATTTCGAAGAAGATAATTCCCAAGCTATAGATATCCACTTTTTGATTGTATATTGCTTTGGCAGTTTTTGCAGAAAGTTCAGGAGCTACATATAAAGCTGTACCAACTTGGCCAGTAAGAGATCCCAATTCGTCTACATCAAAACTTCCACCTAGATATAAACCGCAAAGAGTCTGACACAATTTGTCATTAATATGTTGTATGTAACCAAATACTCGTACCTTTCTCAAATTGTGATTCTTTATCGGCATCAATGGTCTGAACTAACGTCGATAATATATTAGTTGTGGCCAATCCAAAATCTCCTATCTTGACGTGATCGTTGCTGTCGAGAAAGATGTTTACAGGTTTCAAATCTCTGTGTATCATACCCTGCTGATGAATATGCGCCAGACCTTCTACAATTTCTCGAAATAGTCTCCAGACACGTTCTTCATCTTCATACAAATCATTATCTATGGCAGTTCTTAATGTGCTTTTCTCACAGAATTCCATTTGTATGTACAAAAATTGTATTTCTTTTACCGTTACATCTTCATTAGAGGTTTCAGTATCTCGAACATCATTGTTTGAAACGTCCGATATTATTGCGGATTTTTGCGATATACCATCTCTTTCAAATTCAATACTATCAGAAGACTCGATACGTAGTAAAGTTCGCATTCTGTGAAAGATAAACATTATATTAAATTCTTTAACAGCAAATTTCTTAATGTAACATTCATTTTTTTGCGAATTAAATATGAGAGGGAGGGAGAAATTGCATTATATTGTATAATGACGATAAGTTAAATAAAAATATTAAATATTACAAAATAAGTTAAATATAAATATTACAATTCTAATATTTAGAAAAAAAAGATCATCTTACAAAAACGCGCAGTGTTCTTCACTATCAGAATCAGTCGAGGCATCGCTGTTCTCATCGTCGCTATCCGCCACATTTGCCCGAGATTCATACGATATATTCCACTCAACGTCGCGTAACGGTGGAGCAAATTTTTCTATTTCATCACTTTCCAGTTGCTAAAATTCATGTCATGTATTTATACAAACGTCTGATTACAATTATAAATTTCAATTAAATTTCTAAAATACATTTAAATTTAGTTCAATTATAAAGTAGAATATTTTTCTCAGCTCTTCCTGTTACGAACGACGTTATCGTGAATAATATATTTACGTTAACCATGTCTGCTTTGTCCTGCGTGGTGGTTGTTCTGTCTGAAGACGTGGTGGTAATCGGCGTGAACTGACTATGTCTGACTGAATCGTCCAGAGTGGCACTTTCAATCCATGAATTGTAATAACGTACTACATTCTCGTGATTCATTCTAGAAAGCAATTTCACTTCGCGCGTAATGTTCTTATTCAGCTGTTTTTTCTTTGGATTTAATTCTATGCGTTTGATAGCGTAGATACCGCCGTCTAATTTATTTCTCACTTTCAGAACGTCGCCGAAGGCTCCTTTTCCCAGCCATTTCAAGACTTCAAATTCGTTCTGTATTCGCGATTGCCTACCCATTGATGGCAAATATAGCTGAATATCGGTATCCGGTTCTTCTGGCTCTAAATTCTTCTCTTTCTCATCGTGATCCGGTATCGAGGGCGATAAACCTCGTTCTAACGGTATTCTTATAAAACCATGTTGTTGCAATTGTTCTGCAGACCAACGCGTTCTCTCGTCGTCGATGAGACATTTTGAAATAAAGTCCCTCAAATGAAGCTGAAAAAATTATTTAACTTAGGACGCACATGTCTATCATTGGACGAAAAGAACATACGTGCTGCACGAGGAAAATCTACCTGTGAGATTACTGTTAGATCGATTTCTTCTCCAGATATGATACTTCCTTTTAATAATGAAAGTAATAATATTCCATATCTGTATATGTCTGCCTTTTTACTACTTCGGCCTTGAATTGTTGGAAAATCATGTTCAGTCTTTGCTAAGGAATTTGAGTGATACATGTCTGACAATCTCTTATCTAAAGAATAGTCAGATAATCTTATAACACCCGTGTGGTCTATATAAACGCTAGTGTCGCGTAAATCTTTATGCACTACGTTGTTCTCATGGAGGTATCGCAACGCCTCAAGAACACCTGTTGCCAAATGTCTTAACATGTCGACGTCGACTGGAATGTTTTCTATCAGGAAGAACGAGCACGTAGTTCCAACCTACTTTTACATAAAAATCGATATCATAAATGTGAAAACCATTCTTAATCTCACAAAATATTGCTACTCTAAAGCAATGTGTGCACATATTTACATACCACGAACTCTTGAAGCACGTAAATCATCACGTTATTGTTGTTTTGCAAATATTTCATATTTAAATAATGTACAAGATTTGGATGATGCAATTTGTACAAGTGATTCAGTTCTTGCTCTAAGCTGGCGATTTGTTTCATGGTATGATGTATATCGATGGTTTCTTGAGTAGAGCAACTGCCATTCGCCATCGTACATTTCAATGTCCATTCTGTGATAGCCAATAATTCTCCAGTAGTCATATCCACACCAGCGTATACTACGGAACTTTTTGTGCTGTGACCCAAACATTTCCCTCGATGCACTTGTCTTTCGCCTTTATTACTGTCGAAGTGGATGAGTTTAGTACCTCTATGTTCGCATAATGACCCTTCGGAACTTTCTGACGTACTGACACATCGACGTCTGAAACGGCTCGTCCCGCGTTCATGTGGAGATGATGGTATGGATCGAAAAACAATATCAGAATCTGTGGTCAGTCGAACCGTATCTTTCCGATTACGCATCTCAGCCTTCAAGGCTTCCTGACGTTTTTGTATGGCATCTTGCAAAACCTGCCAAAATATCCATGATAACAGCAGTTATATATAAGTAAAAGCTTCATAATGTACAATCAAGATGTAAACATATTGAATCAAACCTGTCTTTCTTTATCTTCTTTCATTTGCTTCTCTTGCATCTCACATTGTATCCTCTCCTGATTTCTCGACACCATTTCCTCATAAAAACTACTATAACCAGGTTTATTATGCTCATGTAAGTACTTCTGAACATGCTGACTGAATTCAAAAATCATAACTTCGCCCTTCAACTGTTGTGCCAAGTTTTCGAGCTCCGATGATAAAACTGCGACCTGTTGATGAGACAAACCTCTGCTGTCTTGCAGCTGAATAGTCGGTACCCTAAAATGACAAATAAATCGTATAATAATAGACATAATAAAAATGCTAAGGAAGACGTAGTGGAAGATACAAAACTTACTCGTCAGGATATTTGTCGGAGCATATAATATGCAAATCTATTTGCGCATAAACCTCCGCTGGTCCAGACATACCTTTCTGCGGTGTCAAGGTAACAACGATATCTAGAGGTTGCCATCTTTTCTTATTCCTATTCTTCCTCAAGTCACGCAATTCATCCCCAAAAATGGACTGTTATAAATGACAAAGTAAGATTATTAAGAGAGGTACATTACAAGTCAGAGGACATAAATTTGTCGCACATGCTTACATAGTGCGTCGCAATACCTTCAAGACTTCCAATTCATTTTGCTGCCGGACCTTACACGATTCAACGCGAGACATTTTGCCACGCCGCTATTTGCCCATCGTACGAAGATTGCCAAGTTTAAAATGAAACAGAATTAGAATTCGAAAAGGAGAAAGAAAGTCTCGTGCTCAATTTCGCATATGTATGATTTTAGCGTCGTATTTCGAGGACAAATTCAATAAAAAAACGGATCGCAGATTTCGGCTGTCTAGAGACGCGTACAATCTACACACGTATCCCGGCGAACGCGCGGATGACGTGCGTGCAAAAAAAACGCCGCGAATAATCGGAATCGGTAAGTCACATCTGTTCACCTGGACTCGCTATACGGGACTACATCGTGGTACGCTTCGCGATGTACCC
>NJRP01000419.1:71653-85802 GCA_003063835.1 Aphaenogaster floridana
TTATAAAAGTAATTTTAAGCATTGCGATAAGCATCCTCTCCGAAATATATATAATAAAATATTCAATTAAATATAAGCAGAGTTGGAGATTTTGTAAACGATTACCGATAATTACACAATTACAGGTAATGTAATCGTAAGATTGACAGATTACGATTACATTTGTAGTAATCGGTAATCGTCTATACAGTGATTACTATTACAAGTAATCTGTAATCACAAGAGATTTCCGATTACAGTAATTGTAATTGTAATCTGACACAATTACACTCACAATTACTAAAGCTATTATCAGAAGTATAAAAAAGGTACAAATAAAAGATGTAACATAATGTGTTAAATAATATTTTTTTCCAATTGTTTACAAATCAACTTTATAGTAATTAACATTTAAAAATGTTTCTCTCAAAAAACACTGAGTGACGGCAGCAGAGACAAAGGCCTGTATTCTGAGCTCACTTTTAGTGGCACATTTAAGTCACTTTTAGTCAGAGTTGGACGTAATCGATTACTTTTGATAATAATCAATTACTTAAACAATCCTGTAATATTAATTATAGTGAAATCGATTATTTTGGTAATCATGATTACTGGTAATCATACTGTCTGATTACTAAGTAATTTGGAATTGTTTAAGTAATTGATTATCAAAAGTAATCGATTACGTCCAGCTCTGACTAAAAGTGGCTTAAATGTGTCACTAAAAGTGAGCTCAGAATACGGGCTCTGTCTCTGAGATTGCGTCACCGTCACTCAGTATCTTTTGAAAATGATGTTAAATAATAATTACTATAAAGTTGATTGTAAACAATTGGAAAGATATATTATTTGACATGCTATGTTACATCTTTTATTTTTACCTTTTTTACACTTCTAATAATAACTTTAGTGTAATCGATTACTTAATTTGTAATTAAGATTACAGGAATTGTTTAAGTAACTGATTACCAAAAGTAATCGATAAAATATTCAATTAAATATAAGATTATTATAGAAAAGAACTTGAATTTTTAAGGCAGTATAATATTCTATGAAATGGATTATGTGATTACTAAATTTCACAAACTGAAGTTTAAACCGCACACTTTACATTAAATCTAACCGTTTGCGACAAATTTTATTTATTTAACGCATAGATTATGTACAACATTATCTCGGATTGCAAATCAGATAAACTTATTTAACTGTAATGCAATATATTATTTGTGTGAGTACAACCAGAAAGCAATATTTAGAAGTATTTATTTCGCGCACCTTTTTCGAAATGTCGCTTTTAGGTACTAACACAACGGAATTAACAAATACTAACAGATATAATGATATAACATGTTTTATGTCGTAAAGGTTAATTTCAATTTTAAATGTAACTGTGCAAAAACGTGTGTCTTGCACGTCTTGCGACACACTATGTACAATTTTATATACTTCAACACATCTTGTCATCCCTATAGTGCCATCAATTACGGTCATTAAAAAATCGACATCAAGTCGTTTAAGTATTTATTACGTAGTGCACGTTATTTTCCGCTGCCGTGAATGCTGTAATTGTAGATGTTTTCCTACTTGCAATTATTAGCGATTACCTCCATTACCATCATGCACATTGTTATAGTCTCATCGAATAAAATATTTGTGTATCTTCATGTCTGTCGGAACTGAAAGGTCGTATTTCCCGCAGAGCCTCATTTTATTGCATAAAATACGAGCTAATGTAGGGATACGGACAACGTATAATATATTTTGATATTTTTCAAGTTAATTGTCTACACGCGTATGCCGGCTTCACGAGTATATACGATAACTATATATCAACTTTATGCGCAATATATCAATATATAGCTTAGAATAAGAAATTCGTCATTCTTGACTATGCTGATATTCGTGATTCTTGATATGCTGAAGCCAAAATTAGTGTTGTTTGTATATCAAATCAAAGTATGCATTTCATTGTACTGCGTAAAAGTATTTATTCAACGTGTATGCTTTCGCACTAGAATTATTCGACTAACTACTCCTATATAGCACCGAAATAAAGAGTAAGGTTGAAATAAATACAAAAACAGATGGTTTAAGATTTCGTGTCTATAATTTATGAAAAACTACATAATTATCATACCCAAAAGTATACTTTTAGTTATTTCTATTTCATTTTTGAAGTAAGTTATATGCTGAGTATGCGGTTTTTAAAATCTGAAAGGAAAATTGTAGAAAATGTTAATATTAATGAAGATTATAGTTATTAAAAGTTACAATTATGTTTTTTGACATGCATCATAAATATGTCATTAATGATATCGCATAGAGAATATTTTCTTAATAAGACGAACATTTATTTTATCAAAGAAGTACTTGTTAAAATGGTACTACTAACATTACTGTAAGACTGAAGGGATAGAGTTATTAAGAAGCTGCTAGTGAACTTTATAGGAATTGTGCTTCGTATCATGATCATCAGCAATTCTTTCTTTTCGTTAACTGATAGTAGTGGCCAGTCCATACAATATACAGCGTCTCCTACGCTCATACTCTGCCAACATAAATAAAAGCATCACTATGCAATAATATTGATTCCTTTAGAATTACTATCAAATTTCCAGCAATGTGTGTGTTGTGTGTGTGTGTGGAAATTTATATACGCATAAATAGAATACAATTGTACCAGGCAAATCGCCAAATTATCTTTCGAAGTTTTGTAAAAAATGGGGTTCCACAAAAGTACTCGCGATTATCTCATTCGCGTATATCAGTTTCATAAGGTTGTAGAGTTTTGATTGTTACCTTGAGAGTGACTTCGTTTCCAGACCAGCAGTAAACGAAGATTTGTGTAAACATGCCCATGGTGTACACTAATAAACTTGCAGGTCCAGATAAATCCTCTGTGATATGTATTGACAGATAATACACAGTTGTACATAATATCAGTGTGCTTCCAAAAAATTGAACGAAGAACACTTGGTTGAATATAACGTTTACCGTTTTGGCATATCTGTAATGGTTTCATGTTAGTCCTGAATTGCAAATGAATAAGGGTAATACCTTGATATATTTTATAACATGATTTCTACAATTCCAAAAATTGTGGAAAATTTTTGGCATGTATCATTTACTAAAAGAAAATCTACCCTAAGCGAGTATTTAGATTTAATTTTTATTTTAAGTTCCACGCAAACTTACTACAGAATAATCATATAATAAAATTACTTTGAGAAAGCTCCGTTTTCGAGCTTGTAGCAATTGTCTATTAAATAATCACAAATAGCGCCAATTTTATTATTTTTTATTTAAAGTATCTCTACGTCGTATATTTTACTTAAAGTATCTCTATCATAATCGTCAATAATTATCGTTATAAACAGTAGTGGTTTTTAAATACCGAAATTAAATAATGTATACGAACGCACTCAGTCATATCGTCACACACGTATGTAGAAAGAGGCATGTGATTATACGGGTACAAACAGATTCTTATGTGACTCACTGGTAAATGCTGAGATGATGACGTATGCACTCCGATATCCCTATGTTATTTTTATTAGACGAGGAAAGTGCGTGTCCCAGATATCTAACTGTTTTATTAATTATTAATTTGTGAAGACGATTTTCAAAAATTTCAAGTTGGGCACACGTTTGCAAAAACAGTCCGAGGACTAACATTTCCGCGCCGACATCTATCATAGCGGTAAAAATTAAAGTTATGATCTGATGAATAGATATAATCATAAACACGAAAGGTACATTGTAATTAAATGGCAGCCATATTCGATAAGGCAGATGACCCTGCATAATATTTAGTACTGCTCCTATTGTGGTGCCTGTAACGGAGCATGTCACCAAAAATGAGTATTTTATTGTGCATGACCTGTAAATATAGAAACGAGATTATATTTCTGTCATCGACAGAATTATTCTCTGTGTGTATGAGTGTGTGATACTGTTTGTGATAATATCTGGAAGCTTACTTTATAATAAATATTTTCTAATTTAACAGAATGTAAATAATTATTACTTTCTTAAGTATAGCAATGATAACTTTGAAATATGAAATCAACAAAATTGAACAATAAATAAAAAAAGTTGCGAGGAATGCTAAAGTTACAACGTTTATCAATGTTAATTGGATTTAGGAGTGTTAGAAGTATAACATGTAACACTATGCGAATTAAATTTTTCCGGTGATATTTTAGACGTGCTATACTAATATTTCATAGGCTCTTCCTAATTATTATATGTACACAGAGAAAATTTTAAATTAAAAATTACTATGTATAGCAGTAGCCGTGCTGGAATTATAAAAATTTTTACTATGTTTTCACAAAAGAGTTTAATATAATTTTAATATTTTATTAATTTAAGTTTAATATTATTTAATTATTTATATAATAACATATATAAGTAAAAATTTTTATAATTCCAGCAATGGTCCACGTCTACTGCCATACATAGTAATTTTTAATATAAAATTTTCTCCGTGTACCTACCTGATAAACATATCGAATTTTGTTTGTATCGCCGTTTCGTCTTCGTCACGAGATTTAAATGGTGTCTTCATCAATACTTGCACCAAGTTGATGATTTCATTTCGACGTACCACAACGACAGTCGCTTTACAACTTACGACAACGACGGTCAGAAATATTAGAGTATTAGTGGCAAAATCTTCGATATTATCGACAATAAGAACTATATCCATAAATTGGGCTAACATCACAAAGTAATGCGACAATATTACAAAATAGGTAAATATATTATACAGCAGCTTTGCACCATTTGATGACCACTCAACAGGTCGCCACACACCAAAAAGAGTACATATTAAAAAATTTAGAGAAAGTATTTGCATATTTGGACCTCTCTCTTTACAAACAACTTATCGATGTGTTCCACAAAAGTAAAGCCTCTTTCTACATATAAAATATTATAAAAGTAATTTTAAGCATTGCGAAAAACATCTCCTAAATATGTTGAATAAAATATTTAATTAAATATAAGTTTATTATTGAAAAGAACTTGAATTTTTAAGGCGGTATAATATTCTATGAAATGAATTATGCGATTAATAAGTTCCACAATCTGATGTTAATCGCACACATTAACACTAAATGTAACCGTTTGCGACAAATTTTATTTATTTAACGCATAGATTACGTACAACATTATTTCGGATTGTGAATCAAATGACCTTATTTAACTGTAATGCAATGTATCATTCGTGTGAGTACAACTAGAAAGCAATATTTAGAAGTATTTATTTCGCACACCTTTTTCGGAATGTCGGTTTTAGCTACTAACACAACAGAATTAACAAATACTAACAAATATAATGATATAACATATTTTATGTCGTAAAGGTCAATAAATTTCAATTTTAAATGTAACTGTGCAAAAACGTCTTGGACGTCTTGCGACAAACTATGTATACAATTTTACATACTTCAACATCTTGTCAACCCTATAGTACCATCAATTACGTCATTAAAAAATCGACATCAAGTCGTTTAAGCATTTATTACGTAGTGCACGTTATTTTCCGCTCCCGTGAATAATACTGTAATTGTAGGTGTTTTCCTACTTGCAATTATGAGCGGTTACCCTCCTTTACCATCATGCACATTGTTATATTCTCATCGAATAAAATATTTGTGTATCTTCATGTCTGTCGGAACTGAAAGGAAGATCGTATTTCTCGCGAAGCCTCATGTTATTGCATAAAATTACAAGACAATGTAACGATAAAAGTAATGTATAGCATAATATTTAAGTATTTTCTAAGTTAACTGCACGTGAATGTCGAGTATTACAAGTGTACGGGAAAATTATGTATTAACCTTATGCGCTAAATATCCATCGACATATAGAATGGACCGCTGATGTCAGTGGAGGGGGTATTGCACGCGTAGAGTGAGAGGCAGATAATATGAGGACACGTTCCGTCTCTTTTCGTATCTTTCCGTCTCTTTCCGTCTCTTTACAGCGTATGACGTTCCTGCTTGGAAAAAGAGACGGAACGTGTCCTCATATTATCTGCCTCTCACTCTACGCGTGTGATACCCCCTCCACTGACATCAGCGGTCTATTCTATATGTCGATGTAAATATCACATATGGCATAGAGTAAGTAGTTATTCTGTTCTGGTTGTAATGCCAAAGCCAAAATTATTGCTCCTGGTACATCAAACACAACTATTGCATTAGATTATACCGTGCAAAAAAATATATATTCATATACATATATATATATATATATATATATATATATATATACCTCATTACACGTGTATTTGTGTGTTGGATGGCGTGTTACACATATGTTTTATTTTATACGCAGATTTCTATTTTCCAATCACTTTCTTTCGATCGCGCTTAGAATCTCTTATATGTAATAATATTAATTTATATGATTTTTACTACTGAAAGGACAATATCTGTTTTCTATAATTATTGCCGATAACGTTTAGTCTAAGATACCATAAAAGTACGAGTTTAACAATTACAAGTTTTATAAACGACGTTAGTATCTTTACAATTGGATTAAGAAATATAAGGTTGCGAGATAAATGAGGAAACAAAAAAACTTTCAGTGACTAATTTATCAAAACGTTAGAACATTATTATCATGTCCAAGTGCACTTTATTTATGTCTCACTTTTGTAATACATTAAATGCAGAATATGATATTTTCAAAATCTGAAAGAAAAGAGTCAGAGATATGTTTATGCAGAAGACTAGGTACATTTGTTAAAAATTTTACTAACAAAATAATACGAACATTGCTGTAAGATTGGAGGGATAAAGTTATCAAGAAACTACTGGTAAATTTTATAGGAAGTGTGCAGCGCAACATTATCATTAATAGTTCTTTCCTTTCGTTGACTGACAGTAAAGGCCAGTTCATATGATATATTGTATCTCCTACGCTGATACTCTGCAAACATAATATAAATAAAACAATTATCCCATAATAATACTGAATTATTTTATTATAAATACTTTACGTGTATATACGTCCCGATACACATATTTATGTATATCTTGTAAACATTCCTCTATGCACATGCATATATGTTACTTCGCAATGTTTTGTATATTTTTGAAATCTAGAGTAATTTCAAACTTGCGATAAATGTTAGATTACTTTGAAAACTCTTGAAAAATAAAACTATAAAGATATATTCGCAACTTTGAATTACTTCAGTTTACAAAATATATCTATTTAAGACTGAATTGTGAATATAGACTTACCTTAAGTATGACTTCGTTTCCGGACCAACAGTAAACATAGATTTGTACAAACATACAAATAGTGTACACTATCAAAGTGGCTGTTTCGGATAGCGCACTATGTGCTGACAGATAATATACACTTGTACATAATACCAATATACTACCAAAGAACTGGACAAAGAGTACCTGGTTGAATATAACGTTTACCGTTCTGGCGTATCTGTAACGATGTCACGTTAGTCGTAAATGAAAGCTCTCTTATTATTACACTTTACAAGAAAATAACACTAAAGCAACTTGCTTAATTTTTAGAATCGGTAAAATATTTTAGTCTTTATTCATTACAGTAGCAACTACAGTAGACATAGTCTTAAATGAGGATCGAAATATGATTTATTTTTAGCATGAAATGCTCCATAAAATCATTTTAAAAATATTATCTTTTCCAATTATTGACAATTATCAATCAGTTCCAAATAACTGCGTCATTATATATATTATTTTTTTACTTTCTAACATTAATTGTCATTATTATGAATATGATTCGTAGGTATAGCAATTAATTCATATCATATTGAAGAATAGAAATAATTAAATGTGTGAACATGCACAAAAGAAAGGATTCTAACTTGTAAATCCTGAGGTGATGATGTATGTATTTCGATATTATCGCTTTTTCTTTTTTTGACGAAGGAGATGAATGTCCCAGATATGTAACTTTATTTTGCATTATTTTGCGAGTCTTGTTAGTCACTAATTTATGAAGACGATTTTCAAAGATTTCAAATTGAGCGCATGTTTGCAGAAACAATCCAAAAACTAAGGTTTCAGTACCAACATTTATGATAGTAACAAAAATCACAGTTATGATTTGTTGAATGGACGTAATCCAAAACATCGGAGATGTATTATAATCGTATGGTAGCCATACTCGATAAGGTAAGTAACCTTGCATAGCGTTTAGCACACCTCTTACTGTGACACCAGTAACAGAGCTAGTTGCCAAAAGTGAATATTTTATTGAGCATGATCTGCAAGAGTGTATAATTACCATTATATTTCATAAATTTTTCTTATCTTTATGATAATTGAAATTTATTTGTACTATTAGTATTTACAAATGTTTATAACAAATTTTATTGTAAAATGTAAATATCATTCCGTAAGAGAAACGTAAAGCGATTTAATATATATATATCCTTTGTAGAAATTTAATACTGCGAATCATTGGGGAAAATACTGTAATTAATTACTGGCAGTATTTCAGTAATTTTTTAGCTAGTACTTCGTCCAAATACTGAGAATTCTCAGTATTTCATCAATATCAATAATTTTATCAAGTACTTCTATCAGTGATTTATAATACATCTTCCCAAGCGGTCACCCATCCAACTGCTCACCATGTCCACCGTTGCTTAACCTTCATGATTGAACGAGAACATCTACCTTCACGATCTGCTCACAACTATGTGTTAAGAAAGACATAGGCTGGTATTCATAAGTTCTTATATTTAAGATCGTCTCAAGTACAATCTTAAGATGTCATAAACCAATCACAGAACCGTATTAGCGTCTTAAGACATTACTTAAGACGGTCTTAAAATAAGAACGGACTATGAATACCGGCCACAGTTCTTTCTATTATATGAAAATAATAAAAAAATAATATAATATAACATAATATGCAAAATATTATAAAAATATATAATTGCATATGATGCAGTATTATACCTTAATATTTCAATACTTATAATGTTAAATATTAGCAATATTTAATCACTGAAATCTTCAATATTGAAGTATTTGTAATCACTACAAGCTCAGTAATTGAATCACAAGAAAAAAAAATTACTGTACATCAGTAATTTAAGTACTCAAAATAAGTAATTAATCACTATAACTCACTAGTGATACATTTCTATAAGGGATATATATTTCTCTCTTAGTGTATATATACAGGGTGTCCCGTGACTCAACTGCAATACTTTAGGAACGTGTTGGGAAGGTCATTTTAGGTCGAAATTGTCTTATGAACATATACCCGAAACTCGATCGTTACCAAGTTACGGATGTTTTAATCTTTTATGATTAACTTTTTCAATAAATATCAAATTATTAATTGTACATTTATTTTATTAACAGACATGGATTTTTTGTGATAATAATTACAAATGCTTGTATAATGCAACTACAAGATACACTTCGGGCAGGTATTCTTCGAGCAGGAAATCTTCGGTGGTATTCTTCACGTGCTGCACTTGCATTTTCGTCACAATATCCGTAAATAAAATGGATATCTGCGATTCTTCTTCTGTGAAAATAGGCATTTTCGATAAAAAAGCAGTCACTTAAACAAGCGGTGTTGAGAGCAGCGTTAAATAATTAACTGACAAATCTGGCAACAATAGTGAAACAAGCCTGCTTGTTTAGGCACGATGATTGTGACCGCGGGTATGCGTATTATGAGAATTTGAGATGCCATCAAAACAAAATTTTCTTTCACTAATGTCATTAAAAAAAAACCGACAATCTTAGCGCGATCTGGTAAATCTGTTAATTTTATCTTCAATTTTCAGAAGAACCAGAATGTGTACAGAAGCTGGAGGACATTTTGAAAATCATTTGTAATTATTATCACTAAATAATCCATGTCTATTAATAAAATAAATGTACAATCGGGAAGATTACGATAACTTTGGCCCCTCAATTTGACGATTGTTTCTGGTAGTATTTTTTACGCTGAACAAAAAATTATATAGGTCTTATAGGGCTAACTACTCTCGTTTTCGAGATATGCAGTGTTAAAGTCAAAAATAATTAACATGAATTTTCGTAAATATGCATAAAACTGGTGCCATCTCCAATGATCTTGACCTTGACATATGTTGTCGGTTTGCGTGTCGTAAATTTTATCCCCGCACCCTCGTACGTAACTAGTTCCCGCGCGAACGAAGACGTCAAAATGCTCTAGAAAACGTCTGTTTCAAGAGGATAGGTTGACCACGGTCCCGATTAATCACGGTCCCGACTGACATAGGTTAGGTTGGGTTTTTGCAGGGGGGGTTCTGGGGGGGCGTACCCCCCCGTACACTCAATCATGTACTTAAATATACATGTAAATGCACACATACATACACACACACACACACACACCGGGCGGGTGCAAGGGGGGCCTTCGGCCCCCCCGCACCCGCACCGGTAGCCGGGTAAAACAAAGTCCACCCGCCCGGTGTGTGTGTGTGTTATCCATATTTACAGGGTTGGAAAGTAACGCGTTACTTGTAACGCCGTTACTTTTTCGTTACTTTTTTTTGTAACAATCGTTACTTTTTTCTGTCTGTAACGGTAACGGTAACGTCGTTACATTTTTACAGTAACGGTAACGAATTCAGTCGTTACTTTTATCGTTACTTTAGTTTCCTATTATTTTTTATATCTGTTCAATTAGATCGCGCGCTGGTCGCGCGCATTATTCTTGATTGAAATTTTTGACAAAATGACATTTGTGAATTACAATATAAATTCTTATAAAGATAAGTATACTAAAAAATAAAGATATTAATATAAAGAATTAGAAGAATTATTAGTTAAGTTTAATATAAAAAAGCTTGCTATATAAAAACTAGTTTGGAATTTTAAGTTTTAAAATTGATTATTAAATAATGTAATTTTATAATCTAACATCTTACTTTAGCATTTCAAAAAAGTAACGAAAAAAATAACGAATCGTTACTTTCTAAGTAACGGTAACGGTAACGCGTTACTTTTTAATTATTTTTGACTTTAACACTGCATATCTCGAAAACGAGAGCAGTTAGCCCTATAAGACCTATATAATTTTTTGTTCAGCGTAAAAAATACTACCAGAAACCATCGTCAAATCGAGGGTCCAAAGTTATCGTAATCGTCCCGTACAATCAATAATTTGATATTTATTGAAAAAGCTAATCACATAAAAGATTAAAACATCCGTAACTTGGTAACGATCGAGTATATTTCGGGTATATGTTCATAAGACAATTTCGACCTAAAATGACCTTCCCAACACGTTCCTAAAGTAGAGTCACGGGACACCCTGTATATACATATGTATACACTATATTTTTTAAATTTATTAAAATATTTGTTAATTGAATGAAATATTGAAAATTAATAGATTTTTGAAACAAAATTCAATAAAGAAGAGATTCAAATCAGAAGACAAAGAGTTTTTGTCGTAGAGACAATTCTTTTTGCCAATAAATTCAGGCTAAATATCTTTGTAGGTGTTTCAAATGATGAACTACTAATGTTTTCCTACCAAAGAATTGTAATAATGGCAAATGCTCACCTGATAAATTTATCAAATTTTGTTTGTATCATCATTTCGTCCTCGTCTCGAGGCTTACAAGGTGCTGTCAACAATACTTGCACCAAGTTGATGATCGCATTCCGACGTACCACAACGATAGTCGCTTTACAAGTAACAGCAACGATAGTCAGAAACATTAAAGTGTTTGTTGCGAAATCATCGATATTATCGACAACAAGAATGATATCCATGAATTGGGTTATCATCAAAAAGTATAACAAGGCTAATACAATAGAGGTAAACACATTATACAGTAGCTTAGCAATGTTCGATGACCACTCGATCGGCCGCCATACACCACCGATAGTATACATTAAAAAATTTAGAGAAAACATTTGCATATTTGTAACTCTCTCTACAATCAGCTTACTGAAATGTTGCACAAGAATATAACGTGTCTCTACATGTCGAAGTTGTAAAAGGATCGTTAATAAAGTATTGCGAAAAATCTTTTTATATTTATTAATGAGTATTTGTTGTAAATTAGATATATTCAGATAAAACAGTTTAAAAAATTGAGTTTATAAAATAAAGTATAGATTTCTATTAAATACAGGATGTTTAAAAAAAGTATTCAGCATTTATATGGCAGATAATACACACCATACTGATTGTGAGTAAAAAAGCCTTAGTAAAAAGTAAATCAAAAAATCAACCGTTTCTGAAATATAAACAATTTTGTATGTTAGCATTATGACTGAGACTTATATTGGCTTTTACGTGTCACATGCGACGTAAAAAGAAAGGATAATCTTGCCAAATCTTTACCTCGATATTTACCGAAGATGTTCCATATGTCCTCTTTCCATTTCCATGCACGCTTGGCATCTTCTTCTTACAGAGTCGCTAACTCTCTCGAAAATTCCAAGTCTTTGTCGAATTATTTAACAAGTACGGTGGATTCGGTCACGTAATTCTTCTAATAAGTCATTTATCGGCGAAGAATACACTATACTTTTTAAATATCTACATAAAAAAAGTCCAAGAGATTTAAATCAGGGGATTGAGGGGGCCATGCAATTGGTCCAATTCACGTCCAATTCACCTTTGATCGTGTTTAAGAGCAGCATTCATAGTCCGTTCTTATTTCAAGTTTGTCTTAAGTAATATCTTAAGATGCTAATGCGGCACTGTGATTGGTTTACGACATCTTAAATCTGTACTTAAGACGATCTTAAATGTAGTCTGACTATAAATATGACCCTAAGTTTTCCTTCATATTGCGCACAAAGTGAGCTGAAGCCCTATCATGCATGTACCACATGGATAATCTTTCAGTCAGAAGCATAGGCTCTAAGAATTGAGCTAATGTATCCACCAAGAAATGAAGATTGAGATAAGTAGCACCTGATAGCGGATAGCTTATTTGGGAGAATCACAGGTCCAATGAGACGATCTCCCATCCAAACCTTTAACGAAAACCGATGTTGGTGCTTTGTTTGAATAATTGTGCGAAGATTTTCTACTGTCCATACGTGATCACATTGTGGACATTTGTAATTCCATTTCACGTAAATGCAGCTTCATCAGTAAATAAAATGCAAGCTACGAAATACGGATTCAATGCACATTTTGTGAGTTGCCATTGCAAAAATCCTACTCTCGCTTAATAATAGTCTGGCGCACGGTCTTACATACAGGTCTTGCAACGATGGTGATGGGGAGTGGTCGAGTTAGTGAAGTAAAATCTAATTCGCTTCGTGGCCACGAGAGTCGCAGCGATTTAAGGTAGTACGTGAGTGGGAGAAAGATAGAAACATTGTCGATCTTTTTCAATGTTGCTATCTTTCTCCCACTCACGTACTTCCTTAGATCGCTGCGACTCTCGTGGCCACGAAGCGAATTAGATTTTACTTCACTAATTCGACCACTCCCCACCACTAAAATTTGAGCTCGTTGCAAGACCTGTATGTAAGACCATGTGTCTGCTGGAGTGAGTGCTTGCGCACGTTGGATATGGTATGGATAGCACAAAATGCGATTCTCCATATTAGATATCGCTACAGATCTAGACCTGTCGGAGTCCCGATGACGGAGTTCCAAATGAGCCTGATTCACAGAGGCATTGATGAAGATTTTTAAACAGTGTATGAGAGGAAACTCTTCTATTAGCATATATTTCCGTGTAAAGATGTGCCGCAGTTGAAGCATTTCCATTAGCACAATCATACAAAACGCATATCTGCCATTTTTTTATTAGAGTAATACGCTGACATTTACATCATGATACTTTGTAACTGTATAATCTCCAAAGAGATTCGCAATCATTGGTTGTAATGACAACTGACCGATTGCCGAAACATATTGGTTACGAAGTATATATGGAAATTGAATAAAGAAACATTCAGAACGCGGTTTGTGAACACTGACAATGAGGTAAATCTTCACATACGACACGCAGAAGCTAATAAGTCATGATACTAACATACAAAATTGTTTATGTCTCAGAAACCATTGAATTTTCGACCTATGTTTACTAAGATTTTTTATGATCAAATGATATATAAATAGTTGACTCTCGATAAGGTCAAATAACAAAGCATAAACGGCAATTAAGAGTCAAGCGCTGGCGACAGTG
>NJRP01000419.1:132904-153663 GCA_003063835.1 Aphaenogaster floridana
CTGAAAATGCTTCGTTGAAGAATTATCGAGATGCGTTTTTTAAAATAGGACACCCTATATATATACACACGGACACGCACACACACACACACACACACGCACACGCACACGCACACACACACACACACGCGCACAAATCTTTAATGAATATTATGTCAGCAATTATACTTGGAAATTTAATATATTTTCAGGTATAGAAAAGCACATTGGCTTTAACAGAGAAGATTTCGAATCATCTCCTTTACTCGGCGAGAATTTGACCACTGCGATCATTAGTTCCACAAAGATTGGCTGTTTAATCTCCGGCTGTTTGGGCAGAGTGATAATTTGGCAGAACGATGGTTCCATAGGATGGATCAGTACACCCATCGACGAGAACATGACGGTCACACATTTGGCTTTGTTGGAACCCACGGACGATCCTAGACCTTTTTATTATTTGTGGGTAGTGTTTCAGGACGAATTGTCAAAAGCGCCGCCGATATTGCGAATGTACGCCATGCTATTTGAAAGGAAATATTGTGACAGAGAAATAAACTTGTACTTCAATCTGGAAGATGATCCCAGTTTGAAATTTGAGTCGGAACTGAGCGAAGGAGACAAAGTTATTAGTTTATGCACCGTTGAGAGAGAATCCAATCCGGAACAGACCGAATCGGCCGCTAGAAGAGGCGAGGATAACCTGCTGCTTATTGCCACTAACGAGAGAGTACTTTTGTTTGATCTGAATCAATGGTACAAAGAGCAAATGCCGTACACCATCAGCGAGTGTCAGAATCCAAACAGTATATTGGCAACGTATCGTACGCGTTCGGACGTGCAAAACGAGAGAGACAGTCAGATCATCAGTTTTGCATATATTCCGCACAGTTTGCAAGAGTTCTCTAGTAATAGTCCGAGTTCGCCCGAGGAATTGTTCTATCCTAATTCCTTGTCACTCGAATGGGTGGAGTTGAGTTCAATGAAACTGACATTCTGGATGACACGTGGCATCCAGACCGATTTGCTACGTGAAATAGCTACGGCGGGTCCAGTCGTATTGATACAGCCGTTTGAAACGTTTCACAAATGTCTTTCCGTCGGACTGGTGCCGTTCAATTCGGAATTCTCGTTTGCTAGCGATCAGAGCGCACAACGAGAAATGTTGCTGTCGCTCTGCCTGGAACAGCGGTGGTCCACTTTTCTGGTAAAATGCGCCATGGAGTGGTCAGACGGTAGTGCTTCTTATTTATATCCCACTTTTCTCAAGTGGGGCGTCCAGAGAGCTTCTACGATAAAAATGATTGCGGATCGGCTCTGCATTCCTCTGTTTGATCAGTCAGGCAGCAGCATCGGCGAGGCTGACGTGAAAACTTTGCGGTTTTGCTCACAGCAATTGGAGTGCTTGTCCAATGTCGTGGGTAAATTGCCGTCCGCGGCGGTGGACTTGACGAAGCAACGAAGAACGTTGAGACGCGTGTCCACGTATTTCCAAGTACTTCTTTGGTTCTACGACGTGGGACTATTGCCTGAAACGCAAGATTTGGAGGAGGAAGAGGAGGAGGAGGAGGTGGTAGAGGAGGAGGAAGAAGAGAAGAAAGATACGCTGCCTATCTCCTTAGCGTTAAGAGTGCCTTATCCTTACGAAAAGCTTTCGGTGCTTTACAAAGAAAAACGAGCACAATTTCTAAAGAACAATGGCAGCAATGGCGAAAACGAAGAAGACTTGTTTATCGACGAGTTGATAACGCGCGAGTGTTCCATGTTGAAAGCACAGTGGGAAAGAGAAGGTGGCATCGCCATGCATGGCTGTTATCCACCGCCATCGCTGCAATCTCTACTACGATCTTATTTAACCGATTGTCATCAGACGGAAGCAAATGAGATCAGTTGTAGACATCAGATCACAATTTATCTCCTGATGGACCTGGCTATGCTGCTGCAGCGACTGTATCCCGCAGTAAAACAGCTAATTAAATATCCGTCCGCGTTTATGATGAGCCCCAGCCTCATCAAGCTCACTCAGGCATTCTGGTTGCTCGATCACGAAAATTATCAGGAATTTCTCGACACAATGACCGGCCAGTTAGTCTGCGACTCTGACATCAAGGATTGGCATCACAGACTCATATTGCGCACTTTGGTGCGTAATAATCAACACAAACTGGCGCTCGTATACCTTCGTGTGAGGAAACCTCCTCTGTCCTCCATGGAGGAACAAGGTATAGCCATGAGCCTCTCGGTGGAGCACGGTCTGGTACAGTCCGCTTTTCATCGTCGACCACCTTGTCACTACGAACAACTGCTAACCAGCTTCTTCCGAGCGTGCAGAAAATACAATAAGCTCGACGAGATTCTGCACTTGATACTGGACTCTGAGGAGGAGGAAGTATTTGTCAAGTTTCTCGAGGAGAACAAGATGGAAGATTTGCGATTGTTGTACTATCTACAACGATGCCGTTACACGGAAGTGATTAGCGGCCATCCGATCCGGCAATACCAGTCAGACTTCACTAAAGATGTACAGTCCACGTCGCTCAGTATGCTCGGCGCTTACGACATGACCTTGCCTGATGTCACAAAACGATTCTCCACGAATGCGGCCGCGACAAACTTGGACGCGGATCTGAAGGCGCGCTATTCCAGACCGATGTCGCATTGTAAGAGCCACGACAAGCTGCGGAGTGTATTTGAAACGGTGATCACGAAGGCTAGAGAAACCTATTTACGAGGAGAGAAGTGTCAGATCCCGTTCGTTAGTGCGCCCTGCACGTCGCTGAAACTCAACAGTTACGGCGTAAACATGAACTGTGTGTTGTTTCCGGCGTTGATGCGTAAGAATCGCGGCAAACGCACGATTCATCAGATCTACGAAGAGGACGAAGAGGACGCGGACGACCCGTCGGATGGCGTAAAACGCCGGAAACTGTCAGACGGAAACGTCTCGCCGAGTAAACGAGAGTCTGGAGAGTCGGAATTGATGGCGACTTTCGAGACACCTCTAGTAAAGCGTAAACCTAATGCATCCACGAACAAGGACCGTGTTCTAGAGACACCACAATCGATTTTGAAGATTAAACAGCTCGTAAAAAGCTCGACGTCTCCTACTGCAACGCCCCAAGCAAAGGAGGCCACCGATCAATTGTCCGAGAAGGAGAAGAAAGTCAGTAGGCAGATAAGATTTAATATTAATCAATCCAAGAAAGCCTTAGTGTACGAAGAAGGAGACGAGAAAGAAAAGGAAAAGGAGGAGAAAAAGAGAAGGGGAGAAGAAAAGGAACAAGACGATAATGAGACCGACATTCTTCTCAGTTCAAACGAAGCGAGTAATGATGCGTTCTTCAGTCCAAACGCGAGTAACAAGTCGGTATATTGCGAAAGCGCGGTTCTGAGTGACAGTAGCAGTATCTCTGGTAAGATTTGCTACGCCCGTCCGCGACCCAGCCTCAGAAGAAGTGCCTTACAATTGTCCGTAGAAGTGCCACAGGAATTTTGCGCCAAGAAAGCGAGTGGTTCATCTGCAAACTTGTCCGCAGCGACCGAGATAAACGCACAACCGTTTATCCCAAGTACACCAAGAAGACGTAACTCGTTATTATCGGCCTCCATCTACTCAACCACTGTACTGTCCTCTGATAGTGACGTTGACATTAGCTACCCAGGATGCACCAGCTCGTCGCAATGTAGACTGCCTATGGAGAGAGGTGGCAACGATAAATTTATCATTTCGTCTACTCCACTAATGAAGATTATAGTTCCTCAAACGTCCGTTAATGACAAGCGAGCGATGGAAGTAGACGAGATTAGTAACGTGTATGAGATGGAGGAAGATGTTAACGTGCTAAGCGAGTCCAAGGGATCTGTGCACATTGAACGATCTGGTTGCGATGGAAGCAATCTCGCGGAACAAGGAAATAGTTTAGCGAAGGTCGTAGAGAGCAAGAGCCAACAAAACAAATACAATAACGGAAGAATCGCGAGGGAAGATAGTCCGAGTTTACAGAATTATGACGTGCCCATATTCTTCGAATCTGAGAAGGTCGCGGAATCGAGACCGATCATTTCGGACGAGTCTGACGAGGAGCTACTTCGATTGCGAGACGACGAGGAGGACAGTGACGAGCAGAAGGAGACGTTCGAGAGTCTATCCACGATTCTAAAAGACACGCAAATGCATTTGGACGGTGAAGTCTCTGCTTCTCGTTCGTCCCGCGAGACTTGGAATCCTGAATACGGAACGGAAGGATGCAGCATGACGAAACCGAACGGCTTGCAAGAATCAGTGCGGGAGATGGGTGACGTTAATTTGACCGACGACGAATCTGCGAGTAGCAGAGCTGTGACACCGGTAGTACCTGATAAAGCAGATAATAATAAAGAAGAGAAGCATTCGTTGCCAATTGTTCATTCAGAGCATATATTGTACGCGATGCCGAATATTACAGACGACGAGTCTGATTCCAGTACTAGAGAAACTGAAGAGCCAAATGCGAAAAACGATTTCAATTTACAAGGGCACTACGTGACGCAGGATATCCAAGTAGAGAAGAGCGGTGAATCGAATGAGAAGAATCAAAAGTCAGTCAGGAGAGAGAACGTTCCGAAGAAAGGCCTCGATAAGACTCTACCGCCCGACGTCGACGTCGACGTCGATGTCCATGTCCATGACAAGGTTAACAAAATTTTTTCGAGTTATATAAAACTACATAAAGTAGACGGCAGTAGGATCGAGGTATCCGAGGAGACGTCCGAGAAGAAACTGGCAGGTGCTCAAAGTTTCTCGAAAAATGTGAGGAATCAAGTTGAGAGCACGGATGTTTCATCTGTATGTATGACTAGATCACGTAGAGCAGATTCGATAGCAAAAGATACAGCAGATATCTCGGAGCGGCAAATAGAACCGGAAAAAGTCACCCGTCTACGAAGAGCGAGTTCAATAACTAAGGACTCTTCATTGCAAAATGTCGAGAAACCTCCGCGATTACAAAGCGCGGATTCGACGGCGAGAGATTCGCTGATGGATTCACCATCACCATCAGCGTCAAGTATAGACGCTGAGAAATTCCCACGACTGCGAGGGATGACTCTGGCCACGTTAAATTTACCAACAGATCGTTCATCGCAGGAAACGGACTTGGAAAAACCGTTGCGTTCGAGGAGAGCGAGTTCGACAGCGAAGGAGATTAAGACGGCTTCTCCATCGGGAAAATTACGTGGCCGAAGAGCGAGTTCTCTCGCCAAGGACGTACTAATGAGCTCGGTGATAATGGACGAGGATCTTGAGCTGGAATCAGGAAGCGCCGGATTGGACGCGCAGCCGTCAGCGAGAAGGGCTCGCAGATGTACGTCTGTGGCGAAGGAGATGCTGCGCGTTGAGACGAAAGATAGCGACTCCGAGAGCGTTAAGGACGAACTACCAGTAAGGAGAAGCACACGACTCGCTTCTTTCGCGAGAAAAGAATTACAGGCAGATGGTTCGGCTGAGAGGAGTTTTGCGAGGTCGGGAAGCGCGACATCGCTCACGAAGCTGACGAGCGACGATGAGGAAGGCGAGAACGCGCATAAGAGATCTCTGCGGCGCACGAGGAAGTCTTCGGTATCGTCCGATAAGGATGGTGCGACGACAAACAGATCATTGAGATCATCCGCGAGGGATTTGGACAAGGAGCGGAGGTCGAAGGAGCCGGATATTAAAACGACCCGAAAACGCGGTAGTTCGGCACCTAAGGAGATCACGGCGCAGTCCGTAGGATTACGGCGACGTAGGTCCAGCAGTATTATCAAAGAGATCATCCCGGAGGTCGCCGAGTCTCCGGAGGAGTCCAGGAGATCCGAGAATTCCGCCGCGAGGAATATGGAGGAGATTGTCGGTAAATTGACGACAAACGTGCGCGTTCGAAGCACGTCGATACTGTCCATACCGGAGGAATTGGAAGAGATTTTGAGTCCGCCATTAAGGGAGACGAGATCCACTAGGAGGAAGGCTGTGCAAAGTAACGCCAGAGAGAGAAGGGCGGCCAGCGCCGATGTGATACACACAGAGATGAAGAGGAGGGTCAGAAATGTTGACGCGACCAGTGTCGCGGTGGAGCCGATCGCGGAAGAGTTTGCGGAAAGTGAGGATAGAATGAAACTCGAAAGAGATGTAAAGACGGATAGCGAAGCCGTGCAGAATGTTCCGGCACCCAAAAGAAGGGCGGCATCAACCACGATGGTCAAGGAAACGAAAAAGGACACGATGAAGCCGAGGCGAGGTAGACCGCGCAAAACCAGCGTGAGTCACGAGTCTAGTAATCTATTTTCCTTCTCGCTGCCGGAGAAGACGGACGATGTGCCATTGGATGAGAAAGGTAACTCGAGAGATAGACCGCTTGCCAAGTGAATGGTCTTACGCTGGAGACCGCTCTATAAATAACAAGCGGAATTTATTGCCTTCAACGTTGAATCTCTTCTTTGCTCGACGATTGCGTTCAGAGATTACTTTGTAAATTATCCTTCGAATTTCTTTCCGTAATAGATCTCCATTTTTACATAATTTATACGCTAAATAGGACCTCTTGGTCGGTCAGTCCGCTGGGACGTAACTCCATTCACTTGTCGAATAGCAAGTATTCAAACATCGGATACAGTTTGATGAGATTGGTCTTCTTCAATTTACAGACATTGGGGAAGTCCCGAATTATGTGTTCTCACCGCCCCAAACCAGATCTAAAAACATTTCTCCGAACCAGCATCGTAGGTTGTTATTCATTAATTGATTTGATACGCCATCATTCTTCTCTCACATTCGTCTATCATCGCTATGTATTCTCTTACTTTCTTAAGCTTCATTCGTCTTTATTTCGTGTCTCTTTTTACCAGAAAAAGAGAAAATATACAAAAGTTGGTTTATAGTCTGTTCATTTTCCACAGGAAAATAAGCTCGTTCATACCGAGTCCTTGTCAGGAAGGAGGACAACGGCCCACTATCCAGAAACCTCATGACAACGTTGAATCCGGTCGTTACGCCCGTTTAGTCATAAATACTTTCGGATCACGATTTCGAAGAAGATTCGTTGTATCTAAAAGATCTGAAAGTACAACAGATTAAAAGTGAAAACTCGGGAATTCTGGCGAATCTGTCGCGCACACTTTGGATTTGTAAGCCTTTCAATACACTTGTAAATTGATTTCACATATTTTTTTCCCACCGCAACATTTTTTCATCACGCGTGCTTCTGTCAATTAAAATGGTACAGCTGATTATTCGTTGCAAGCATTAATTTTTAATACTTGTAGGCGCATAATTTTGTAACTTCCAATATTGTACGCGAAATAAAAGAAATATTAGGAAACATAATATACGTAAAAATTGTTGACCAGTTTCAGCGCCTATATTCTGGCAAAAACATAGTACAAAGTAATTTCTCTGGTATGATGACCAACCATGAATGTTGATAAACAAAGGTCGAACTTGAGCTATGTCCTTGTTAGAAAATGAAAAAAAAAAAAATGATTGCTTTACCTAATATAGACATTCTCTATCGGACAAATAAGTTCAATTTTTTGCAAAAATAAAAGGGAAACAAGATCAAGAACTTGGACAGATGAACAATTTTTTCTTTGCGAGCAACTAAATTTGTTTCGATAGAAGAATGAGGTAAATTTTTTTTTCTTTTTCTGATAAAGTTTTAGGATAAAGTTCAAGTTGTGGGGGGGGGGCGGATAAATCGACTATTGTGACAGCGAAATTTGGAATATATACTTGTATGATGTTGAGATTATGGAGAAGTACCTTCCTTTTTTCAATAATATGTAGAGTTTTTCTTGAATAACCTGTAGAATTTCAGGGATTGCTTTTTATCAAATATTTAGTAAATCTGCATAATTGATTCAAATTGCATTATACATTATTATATGTTAGTATAAGTTGCGTAAAAAAAGATTGTTTTATCCAATCTCAGATACATCGCGTTATTTCTATATCAATGCACAAGCTGACAAGTGTACAGAGATACAGCTACAACTGAATGTCACGTCAAAAATGTATTCTAATGATAAACCATCATTGAAAAATATATTGTATCAAACGTTCGGCACACATACACTCGCGCACTCCTTCTTTAATAGTATTCATTGCAATAGTATTCATTCCGTCTATACGTACATTTTTGAAAGATATCTATTGTTAGTAGTCAGTTTTTTATGTCATTATTTCTAGATTTTCATTTTGTAGCACAGGATTCTTTGCTACACACTTTGCATATATAATATAGTAACATCCTCCTACAATATTTTCGGCAAGAAGGCAATGTATCATATCTTTGTAAATAATTTATTAACATACTCTTGTATAGTTGTATTAATACAATAAATGTAAAAAAAAGGTAATATATAGTAATATATAGTATCAAACGAGAGAAAACTCCACTCACCACAAATAATATAATCATTACAAAAGGAATTCATATATTCTAATGGAATAGCGCTTAAAAAACTACCAATAGAGATTCTTATTCTTCTGAATACCAGTCCTCATACAAGTAAATAATGCATTGTACATACAAGTCCATATACATTCTTTATAATGAGAAGAGGATTAATAAATAAATTCTAAGCATTTTAAAAATGTTATTTTGAAATTTACAAAGATTTTTTCGTTTTTTTTTTCACTTTTTGGAAGGAAAATATCATGTAGCTGTACTTTTCGTAACAATTCTGCATTCTAACATTTCCCTTCAATATATTACAATGTACTTACACATTTTGCAAGCTTGCTCATATCATATTTTAAAGTTCAGAAAAGATTGCAATACGTAAGACTCGTTCGATCTAGATTTTTACGCATGCATAATGCACATATGTACGCATTTCCTTTAGCAATACTTTTTTCTAAAGGTCAACGTTAAAGTGTTATCTTTGGTAGTGTCGTTGTCATTCTTTATGTTCTATCTTATTAACTACAAAAGAATTTTAAACAGTCGCGACTTCTTAATCTCAAATTAATATTAGTATGTGTAGAAAATCCTTGTACACACACATGGTATAGAATGGAAACATACGGTCATCTTATAAGAGCAAGTTTGAATATATCAGAAACGAGAGATATTCTTTTAAACGTAATCACTTAAACAATAAAAAATGATTTTGAAAAAAGTTTTTACAATTTCTCAATCTTTCGTCATAACCTTCAATACAGTTACACTCTGCATCTCTCTCTCTCTCTGTGTGCGTGTGTGTGTGTGTGTGTGTGTATGTGTGCGCGCGCGCGCGCGCGTGTATATATATATATATATATGTTCTGTGTGACTTAACACGTAAATTATGAGACTCTATTATAAATCTCTTTTAATCGATCAATATTTGTACATTGTCACTGCTTATTCGTCACATAAATTGCATCAAGTTGAAAAATATATTTCTTACAAATTCTTCTCTGATTGTTAAGATATCTGTTTGCTTTTATTCTATACTAAAAATATCAAAAATTTGAACACCGAAAAGCGTGTTAACATTAAAAAATAATATTTATACTAGTGTTTTTATATATTATAAGAGTATCAGCCACCAAAAAATGTAAATAAAAAATAGAGGACGGTACAATCTTCCATTCGAGCATCAGCAATTATAATCTCATTTTATTGCTGCATAATTCGTTACTTTTTCATGTTCAGGTTTTTAGATTCGTATGCCTTTTAAAAGGCACATTATACTTTGCGCAATATATGGCAGTATATTAGTTTATACCATCATGTATGGCAATCTATATATATATATATATATATATCTTACTAATAGAGAGATAATTGTAAAATTTTGAAATTTATACATTCATTCATGCATTTGGCAAAAATAAATTCATACATACATACATACATGAGATAAGTGTATTATCAATATTGCTCAATATATAACAAAATTTCATCTCTTTATAGACTTTAGAACACTGCTTATTAATTAATGTCATCGTTTGATGGCAATAAAAAAAACGATTTTTTATAAAAAATATTAATCTCTCTCAACTTTTATGACGTCTTACTGATGCTTACACCCATCTTTAACTCGCCGCTTGTGTTTTTCTTCATGCGCGTTAGATGGCAATTGAGCCTGATTTCGTCGTTGGCCTTGAATTGGCATGTAACATGGTACATCATCTGCCATTAACTCCTGTGGTGGTGTCGGCAAAGCGTAAGTGGGACTTATTGTGCTACTCGAGCTGCTCGAAGTACCTCGATGCACATTGTAAGTAGGATCGATAATAGCCGCGACGTTTGCCACTTCTCGCACATTGTCATCGGAATTGTCCAGCGTCTGAATTTCCTCAGGGTCCGAATATTGAGAACAATTGGGGGGATAACGGGTTCGATTCTTGATTGACAGAGTCTTCAAGTCTAGCTTGTCTGGTCTCTGAGGTCGTTCTGTGAGATTCTGTTCATCTGCCAGCTGTTGCTGTTGCTGCAGTTGTATACGCTCTCGCTCTAGCTTTTTTTGTCTCACTCTCTCTCGCGCTTTACGAGCCTTTGCACGTTCCTTCTCCTGAAGCATTCGCGCCAATTCAGCATCTTGCGCCTCCATCGCCAATTTTTGATCCAACATTAATCGCTCGTCTACTGAACCATCATGGTCTTCTTCTTCTTCTTGCTGCAACTTTTTCGCCAGTTCCTGTCATATAAAACGAGTTTTAACATTTGCATTTTCACATTAACGAGTAACTATCCTTTAAAAAAAAAATATATATATATATATAAAACTGTTTTAAAGGGTTTCAATAACTGCAAATATCATCGCTACCTCATCTTTTTCTTCTTGCATACGTCTTTTAAACTCTTGCTGCATAACTTCATCTCCCAATCTCAACTGTAATCTCATCATTTCTTGCAATTCGCGCTCTCTCTGCCTCTCCTCTCGCTCCAGAGAAAGTGCAATCTGCCTCGCAACAAGCGCGTCTCTCTCTTCTCTTTGCAAAAAAATGAACATTTTAGAACAATGATATCTCATATAAAATGTCTTTAAATAACGCAAATCATATTACTAACTGTTGTTGAATGCAAGTTTGATATCTCAGCGCTTCCAATTCCTGTTCGACTTTGGCTCGTGGCAAATCTTCTCTCACCTGTGCATTACGCGTTTTGTTGCCGGTATAATGTTCCTTGACTACAAATCGTATATATAACAGAGAATCATATATTAAAATAAGCCTCTTACAGATCTTACTAGCAGATACAGATATCTTGCATGTGCAAAGCATTCAAATCCTCTTTCGAGCTTCTATGTACAAAGCATACAAAGTATTATTCTATTTTCTATCTTCAACAAGATTATTATTGTATACATTTACATTCTTTTCTCTCTTCGATATACTTTCCTCTTAGCACGAAAATCTCCAGGATCACCTTAAGCTATGCTACCCAGTTTTGCTTTAATAAGGTTTCTTTTTCTTTTTTTCCTATGTAATGTTTGTTAGTTGAGATTAATTTGATAAATTTAATTGATAGAAAAAACTTGTATTGTCCTCCCTAAAGTGGCAAACTCGATCAGTCTAGAGCGACCGATCGTCCTAGGACGACTCTAAACGAATCAAACACGAATGTGTAAGCATAAAATTCTTACGTACTTTCCTCGTCCTGAAGTCGATAGGCCAATGCCCCGTCCTCGTGCACCAGCCATTCGCGGCAGACTGCAAAATTGCACAAGTAAAAATTCACATTACGAATGCCAATGCAATGACTAATCGCATGAGGCGAGACACATTCGTTCCAGTATCTTTCGCGGATCTACTAGGTATAAACGTGGGGAGAAGGAAAGAGCAGGCGGAAGGTAAAATCGAGTCGAGCTTACAGAGGGTCTGGGTCTTTCACGAGAGAAGCGAGAATAAAAAAAACGTCCATGTCTCTCACCTTCGTTTACACGACCCGCCTTCGGCAGCGTGTCCGAACTTAGCACGGACTTGGCCATTGCACGTTCTCGTCGATCTGACGCGGAGACTTGGCAAAATCATCGACCACTCAGTGTTCATCTGTGTTCACAACCACCTTGCGCGGCGTTGTTTTCTCTCCATCTTGAAACGACTCTGAGGAAACGAAACAGTCGTACCGCCTACCGCCTACCGTACGAGTGAATGGCACGAATAGTCGCAGTTCGCAGTGTTCGCACTTGGCACGTAACACAACACACATACACAATGACGGTTTACGATCCTCTTTCGATTTCTCACACAGACCTGACACAACGCACGGCCAGAAAAGTCTCCTTACGAATAAAGGCCTTGAAATCTTTTTTCCAAATGTCAAGAGAATTCGTCGTTAGTGTAATGTGAGAAATAGTATCGAATTTCTCTTGTGCCGTTCTGCAGTTTAGTTGAAATAATTTAATGTTGACAATCGAATTTTCATAATTTGACACGAACGCACACGTTGAAAATGTGAGAATGTAGCGATATGTCTAGAAACACAAGTGCCAAGTATACGTACTGCCGTTCTAATTTCTAATGCGAAATACGATTTTGCACAGACCTGACTCTGGCCATCACTGTACACGCACACGCGATCCGATCGGTGCAGGGCAGTGCAGGGTGCCGTGACAAAGCCAACGCTAAATCAGACTACGCGGCCACATCGTCACCACGTTACGAATGTCGTGGAGAACCGTTGCTTTTCGGGACGGATAGTATGGGATAGTAACAGTAAAATGCGCGTAGTAATTGCAATGAATGGATGTCGAACACGCGCGCACGGTGAAAGGGGTGAAACGAGGGCGACCGACAATGAGAGGAGAAAGGAACCTGATCTAACCTAACCTAACCTAACTTAACCTTACGTTACCGGACCGGGGTCAATGATACCTGATACCGGGGCCATCTATCAATCGAGCTCGAATCGATAGAAACGCCAGTCGCCAGGAGTGCCAGGGTCCAGGTGCTTAGCCACTGCCAGGAGTGCCAGGTCAGACTGTCAGAGCCGAGAGGCACCATCTCCCGGGGCCTGGGGCCCCGCGAGAGGAGGTCGTGACGAACGACGATATAGAGTATCGTGAGAGTGCAAATTTTGCCACTCTTTTACACGACATTTGCGACTTTTCTTTTCTAGTTTTCAAAGACACGATTGTACCTAAATGAGATTTTTGTGATTATTGAGAAATTGAAATACTCTTGAATTTCATTGCATATAAATTCATTCGCTACCTGTGCGATCTAAATATTTTAGAGTGATATGCATTCTATTATATATTTAATTATTTAAATATCTATTTTACATGTACAATTGCATATATGACGTGTTACCAAGTATTAATTTAATTTTGTTTACAAAATATTTACGCAATACATATATACGCGCGAACAATATTTTCCAATATATACATTATATTACATTATTCTTGTGTCACTATTAAGAGCAACATATTGGCCATATTGAAAATATCATTATCCATTGTATTTGACAATTCTGCCAATTTTGCTACGACAACTTGCTCTTCCGAAGCATTTGTATCCAAGCATAAAAAAAACGTTGCGCAATACACTATTGCTGCGCTTAGGAAAAGTATATTTGACTTTAATGACATTAGCTTCCTGGCTACGTGTTCTGCGTTTACAACATCTTTGTGCATGTAAGATAAATGAAATTGCGAATATAATCTGTCATGCTGGAAATGTGTACAACTTTGAGTGAGATATGTATTATAAATTGTAAATTGCATGAAGAGAAATAAATTAGATAGAGAATGTCGAGTGTCCAAACCTTTAAGTAAGCCAAATCCAACAAATCTATCGAAATGTTAAATATATTTGGTGTTTCTCCGAGACCTGTCGCCGCCAGAAGAATTTCGATGCAGTGCAATGGTGTGTAAAGGGGCATTTTAAATCCTATCGTTTTGAAAACTTTAATTTCCGAAGAGGAAATCATATTTCGCGTATATTCAGACTCTTTGTCAATCAGATATAGAATATTAAGAATCTAGCAAAACGAGTGGCATAATTTTATCTTAAGATTAATTCAGATTTATCATGACACTTAAATCTCTCACAAAGCATATTATTTTTCAATGTACTTGCGATATTCCTAAAGTACTGGAATGAGAATCCATTTTGCATGCCAATTGAAAGCATGACATTAGACTTAATTTGATTTGATTAGAGGTTTTCTTGCAAACTTTAAGCCACAATGCTTCGGACGGATCATTCGCAATCTCAGTCTTGTAAATCTCCCAAAAGTGTTTATACATGAATCTGTCGTACAGTTGAATGGCCATATACTTGATATTTGGCTCTAGCTCCAAGTATTCCGCTATCTTGAAGGCAGCTTTCACGGTAGATGCTGGAAGCGCTGATTACAATAAAATTTAAAATAATTATTGCGGCAGAGCGATACCGTTATTCGCGAACCAGATTCCCAAACCAACGTCGTTTACGATCTCTTGCTTCATCGCGCGCGCGCGCGTCACATGTAAAATATCTACTCTCTCGTTGCCTACCTACAAACGGCATGGCAAAATCGGTTGCGTCAGCAATCTGCTCCTGCTCCGTCTGTTCTTTCATAGTTTGTTGAAGATGTTCCACCCAATCGTGAATCAATGGTTCTAGCAACAAGTTTAACAATCAATTTAACATTCAAATGAAAATATCAAGTGTAAACCTTCCATCTTTTACAATTAAAACACGTTCTCCCGTTCTGCATAGTTGCGCATAGGTGATGTACAATATTAATTCGCTATTTATACTTCTTCACACCTTCTTGGATACAATATACTTTGATTAAACTACATACAAAAAAGAATATTCATATGTAATATAGGTATATGCGCCAGGGACAATGTATATATGTATAACCGTATATATTGTTTTCATTGATAATAAACAAAAACGCAAAATATATGCAAATTATCGAAATTGTCTATTGAAAATGAGTAAATGCAATTACCAATGTAAGCTGTATCTAGATCCATTCTAACCACGTAATGGAAAAATGTGTAGATAATACTATTTATATTTATAAATTAGTACGCGCCATTATGCGTCGACGTAAAATATCACAAAATATCACAAAATAAGATAGAAACAGACAGGACGCGTCAAGCAGCGAGCAACAACCAATCAGCGAAGCGATATTTTCTACACCACTGTGAATATCGCCTCGCTGAATGGTTTGCTGCTCGCTGCCTGACGCTTGACGCGTCCTGTCTGTTTCTACCTATAGATTCACTCTCGATAAAGAAAAGAAAAAAGTTTAAAACTCACCGTAATTCGGTGAGTTTCGGAACACATTCCATTATCTGGTCTGGGGCCTATTACGTATCTTGGAGCGAGTGAAAATGGGCGCATTCAGCAGGACAAACCGCTTAGTAGCAATCGAGTGTGATTGGCTGCGTTCAGCAGACTCAACAGTTGAGCAACGTTACTAGATTTATCTATATTATGGCTGCGTTCAGCAGACTCAACAGTTGAGCAACGTTACTAGATTTATCTATATTATATCTTCATTTATTATAGAAAATCTAGTAACGTTGCTCAACTGTTGAGTTTGCTGAACGCGGCCAATATCTTCATTTATTATAGAAAATCTAGTAACGTTGCTCAACTGTTGAGTTTGCTGAACGCGGCCATTGGCTCTTACTTTTAGAACCAACAAATCAACGTCGAGATTCAGCGGAAAATCTAGTAATGTTGCCCAACTGTTGAGTCTACTGAATGCGGCCATTCACTCCCAAGATACGTAATAGGCCCCCTAATTTGTTTTGTAGGGATAAGTAGGAAACGAATTCTCCAATTGGACGTCCGATGAATTTCAAAACACAAAAAAAACTACTGGCCTTCAGTCCGCGATTCAACTATAGAAATGTAATTTTCTAACTACAAGTGTTTTATTCAGAGGCATTTATACATTGGAGCATAACAAACGGTTATGCCTGTTACTCATCCGTTTCATTGTTTTCGCTTGGCTTCGGCTTAGGACGCAGCTTCGCTTCTGGATACTTTTCAGTCAGAAAACTATGCAATGCTCCGTACTCCGCCATTAGCTTTATCCTCGTTTTATCAAAATGCCTCAATCGTTCCAGTTTTACTAATTTTGTTTGCCAAGATGGATGTTTAGTGTAGAATGGTGGATATTTCTTTTTTTGCAATATTACTTTACCACCCAAAACATATTGAGTAAAATCGAGGATCTCGTGGGACGCCACTTCTTCTGACTTTCTAACTTCCGATGGTGAAGCGATCACTACTGGATAGTTTCCGTTTTCCGATTTAAACTCAACCAAGTGCAATCGTTTTTCATCCGCTAATTGTTGATATGATTTCTGCAAACGTTCTCATTTTATTCTCGGATCAATTTGTAATATAACGCAATGACTTTTGACCTTTTGCGCGCTTGTCATGTGTCTCTTATTATATCAAACTCTATTTGACTCTATGAAATAAAAGGCCAAGTTCTATCGTCTACGTTTGTACATTTCCAAAGTATCTGATTAAATAAATTCCAAATCCATTGTCAATTATTCGTAATTCAAAGATTATAATAATAACAACGTTTTACATGTAAACGTCTAATGGCCATTTCTACCAATGCAGATTAACTTTAATCTCAGTTTAACTTACTCTTTATCTTTTTCTAATTCTTAGAACTAGAAAAAGATGAGTGAATTAAACTGAGATTAAAGTTAATCTGCATTGGTAGAAATGGCCATAAGAGAGACAGAGAGAAAGAGAGGGGGGGAGTGGGGGGGGAGAGAGAGGGGGGGATTATATATATATGTATATACATATATACAGGGTGTCCCATGACTCGAGGTCCATACATTAAGGGCGTGTTATTAAAGTCATTTCGAGTTGAAATTGTTTAATAAACATATGTCCGTAAATGCTTCCTAACAGAACTACAACCATTGAAAGTTGATGTGAATATTTGAAACATTTTCTGTCAGTCTGGTATTGTTTTATTAATTCTTGTCTTATTGCTTTTTAATATGTTTATTAATAATTGTCTTATTAATTAATAAGATGAAGGATTAATTAAAGCTCTAATACTTAAGTATCTATATGGTGTTAACGGGCTAAATAAGAGCCAAGCGCGGTAATTGGTGCGCAATGAGTGTTAAGATATTTTTTTTGAAGAGTTTTTTGTTCGTACGTTTCGGTCCTAAGGTTTGGACCATCCTCAGCATGTGTCGAGTGTGCGATGGTCAAGACCGTGCCGTATCTCGTCCGATTTGTTATAAATGAATTCCGTCGTATTCAGGTTCTAACCGTGAAAAGACGTATTCAAAAAAGGGGGAGCGTGGTTGTTAATGTCCTTTATGGTATTGATTACTGCGTTGATCGGACGAGGTACTGTCAGCTACAAGGAACAATTCGCAACTAGTCCGATCAACGCAGTAATCAATACCATGATGTAAAAAGAATCTCAAAATCTCAAAATCTATGGACCGTACTACAATCATTTTAATCTCATTTGAAAGATAATTTAATTCTCTACAACTTTTGTTTCGGTACTTTTTGTTAAAAATACATACTTTCTCTGATATTTGTAAAAATGTATAAAATAACCGTGATTTCAGAAGTTTTTAGGCGCTAACTTTTTAAGAAAGCATTTTTCGACCTATGTTTATAGAAAATTTTTTGTTCAGAATTAAATTTCCTATAAAATCTCAAAGTCTGGCTGGAACGTTTGGGGCCACCCTGTATTTGTCGGGATGTCCCAAAACCTTCGCATTTCCTTTTAAGAGCGTATTCTTTGGAACATTTTCAGACGAAAATCCTAATACAAAAATGTCGAGGCTGTAATAGTTTTTAAATTATTGGCGATTAAAGTTTACGAATTACAGAGCTGACATTTCGCGTGTTCAAGCATGATGATATCGATATGACAAGTGGTAAAGATGCTACCACGAGGGCCCTCTCTTAACAACATCGAAATTATCATATACGGACCTTACACGATCAATAATACTGATCAGTAATATTGAATCAGTAATATTGACAATATACATTAATATTTTTACAACCTGACGATATTTTTATACTATTTGACATTTATATGATCTTTTTACAATACTAACGCGTTCTCTTCATACAATCAGTATTATTGTCAAAATCCCTATCACAAAACGATACTGATGCTCGAGAATCAAAAAATTCGGATCACTGTCAATATCCTACATCAATCCATCAATATAACTACACACGATCAATAATATTGTCAGTATTTGTTGATACTGACAGTATTATTGACCGTGTAAGGTCCCTAATACAAATACGCAATGATATTTTTATTAAGAAATTGTTTCTGCTTCTATATGGAACTTATTTGTACATTATGTACGTATAATTACTATCGGAACATATCACACAATATCAATCAATAGTGAGATATCACATGTGTCAGCTGTAAAAATAAATTAATTATCATATTTATTTGCCTTTAACCTTAACCTTATTTATTTTTACATTTCTAATTTTTTTCAATGTTTCATTAAAGTAATTATTAAAAAAGCGTACGTCAGTAATTTGATATAAGTGCATTAAAAGTCAAATAGATATTTGACATGTTTCAGCCTTACTTTATCAACATATTCAAACTTTCTCACATCAAGACAAAAAATAGCTTATCAATCGATATTACTACAAAAATGTTTACCTTACGAGGCAAATAAATATGGCAATAAATTTATTTTGACAGCTAATACATGTCGTGATATCTCACTATTGATTGATATTTTGTGATATTATGTTCCGATAGTAATTATACGTATGTAATGTACAAATAAGTTCCGTATAGAAGCAGAAACACACACAATTTCTTAATAAAAGTATCATTGCGTATTTGTATAATTTCGATGTTGTTAAGAGAGGGCCCTCGTGGTAGCACCTTTACCACTTGTCATATCATCATGCTTAAACACACGAAATGTCAGCTCTGTAATTCGTAAACTTTAATCGCTACTAATTTAAAAACTATTATAGCCTCGAGACATTTTTGTATTAGGATTTTCGTCTGAAAATGTTCCAAAAAATACGCTCTTAAAAGGAAACGCGGAGGTTTTGGGTCACCCTGTATATATTTGCTTTATAAGAGCGGTATCTCTATTGTTTATCTCTATTGTATATCTATCCAACATAGATAAAGAGAATGTGTGAAATGCTCAGGATATCCTACGAGATACATACCTGTTGCAATAAGCCAATAAAGAATGCCTTTATAATATGCTGTACATTCTTGGAACCTTCTACTTTAGCATACATATCCTTTATGCCAATCGCTTCGCAACACGCTTTTATCGCACGATGGCAGACAAGCCCATATCCTTCGTGCATTTTCTTTACAAATATCTTTGTGTTTCCAAACTGCGTGAAAAAATCGTGTAATACTGAAACAGAGCCACATACACAGACAGAGATTATTAAAATGAGAAAACAAGCGAGACATAAGTTTCGCACATCACATAATCACATCATTTCTTACCAGTATGCTCCTTGTATCTAGCGATATACATTAATCTTTGGCCCGCCCTATTTTTAGCTGTCTTTATGGCTGCTTTCTGTGCAGGCGCTTTCGCTAGCGCAAAACCAGCCAGACCATTTCCATTTCCCGTTACAACAAATATACTAATTCTGCTCTTGCGTCCTAAATTACCAGTCATACAGTTTACCATTTTACTTTCCAAAATCCAAGTTTCAAAGCTGTCAAATGTATCTGAAAGACATGTACTAGTTAGTTTGTAATCTCTAGGATATATCGCTAGGATTAAAAAACGTCAAAAAGAAAATTAATAAAGAGTATTATGTCCGAAGTATTATGTCGCGTAATTTGATTACGAATAGCGTAAAATAGCGTAATATAAAAATGTTAAATAACCTTCTCCGATAGGATCGGGTGGTCCAATCTTTCTGCCACCCATTTGGGCGCTCGTCCAACCACGTTCCAACGGCGATAATTTCATTCGCTTCGGCCCAGTCTGATGGTTCTGCCGTAGCTTTGCGAGCTTTTCCTCTCTCTCAGGATCTACGGGCAGCTTTTGCTGTTGAACGAGTTCTCTCCCTCTGAACACAGGGGTATTAAGGCCAGGAAATTGTATCGGAATTTTTCCTACACCGATAATCTGACCCTTGTTTAAATCTCTCTTTCTCACCAATCCTTTTGCTCTACCTCTACGTCTTCCCGCGTTACTGACACTTGTCACGCCTTTCCACAATTCATCCGCAGATTCTGCGAAACGGGAGCGCAAGCGAAAAAGAGATACCGATTACTCTCCATTATGAGCATCTGCCTAAAATGATAGGTCCCCAAAATTTTACTCACTATTTATGAAAAATGTCGAATTCCTTGTGTCGTATACCAAAGGGACGTGCGTCTTTAACAAATGTGAGTGATGGACAGTAAATAAATTGCGTTTATTATCTGAAAAGATGTAACCCTCGCGTTAGTGAACGCTAGGTAATAAATTCAGCTGGTAAATTAATTCGGATTAGATATACGTGTAAATTATACGACATTTGGTAAACGGTGTCATATTTCGTTTGCATCTCGTACCATTGCTTACAGATGAAATATCTCTTGGTGAATTTCTCAGAAGTCTACAAATACGTAGTATCCGGAAGGAGGCCATTTTCAAATCAATAGAACAAAACCATCGACAACGATCGAAGCGAAGCACTGGGCTGCGTTCAGAATTCCTACTCGACGGGTAGAGTAGCCTTTATTGACCAATCAGGACAAAAAGAACAAAATTTCTTTATCATGATTGGTTAATAAACGCTACTCTACCCATCGAGTAGGATTTCTGAACGATATCCAATGGGTGCATCCAGATGC
>NJRP01000420.1:0-13309 GCA_003063835.1 Aphaenogaster floridana
TAACTACTAATCCGATTCGATTCTGTTGTCAAAAGGATCGATTCCCGAAAAGATCGATTAGTGAAAAGATCGAATCGGATTCGATTTTTTTGCAAAAAATATAATCGATTTTCATATAATCGAATCGGAATCGTGAACCTCTAGCTCATAGCGCTAAAAGTATATGGCTAAAAGCGTGCTTGCCGAACGCAGCCTATATATGTATACTTGAAAATGGCTGCTGCCTTCAGAATTAAGCATGCTATTAAATTAGGAAGATCTCTTTCGAGATCGTTAAATAGAAATTTGCAGGAGAAATTAATTCTACCACAATGCCAGCGACTACCAGGTTTGTTAGATTTTTATTTTGATTATGTCCAAATATGCTACTTTTACATGTTGCACACTATTGTACTTTTTATCTTATAATAATGATTTTTCCGTAAATTTTTTTTTATGTAAAGCATTTTTTTAAATATGTCCTATTGATGACAAGGAATATGCAAATTATTTTCAACTTTACAGTTGTCTACAATCATGTACGATATTGGTCATCTCAACCAGAGGTTCAAACTACAGAGTACCATAATATTATAAAAGACACAGAGAAAGCTACAGGTAATATATTCAATTGTAATTAAGATAATTATATGATCTGAAATTGTTTTTTTTAGAAAAATGTAATGGATGAAATATTTTATGTGCAGGTGAGACGGCCAAGCATGAATTTCAATCAGAGACGCAAATGTTGCTGCAAATTGTTGCAAAGTCTTTATATTCAGATAAGGAGGTAATTAAATATCAATTTTTGTTGGCGATAATTATGATTATATCAATTAATTTATCTGCTAGATATTTGTACGCGAGCTCGTTTCAAATGCTAGTGATGCACTGGAGAAATTACGATACCTACGTCTGAGCGACAACGAAGTTGCACAAACAGCTGGCGACAGAAGCTTGGAGATACATATTGGCACTGACAAACAAAATCGTACTCTAACAATTCAAGATACTGGTGTGGGAATGACTAGAGAGGAATTGATAGCCAATTTAGGAACTATAGCTCGATCTGGCTCCAAGGCAAGTACTATTAAGCTTACGTGCTTCCATTTTTCAATTTTATAAAATATGTATTATATGTGTATGTTTCAAATTTTATTTAAAATAAAAATTATTTAGCTTTTAGATATTCTAGAGCATAATTTAAAATAAAATATAACTGTGATATACATATATATATATGTGTAACATTTCTATACATATATACATATTTTATAGGCATTTCTAGAAAAATTGAAAGAAGAACAAAATTCTAGTGATACTTCCAAAATTATTGGGCAATTTGGAGTTGGATTTTATAGTGCCTTCATGGTTGCTGATAAAGTAGAAGTATTTACAAAATCTTTTGCAGGTGATGCAGAAGGTCTTTGTTGGACTTCAGATGGGTAAGTAATGAGAAAGAATACCTATGATTTTCTATATAAATATTTATGATATTTGTATTAATATTTTATGTCTGTAATACTATAAATAATATCGTATAGATCAGGTACATTTGAGATTTCAAATGCGGACGGCGTACAACCAGGCACAAAAATTATTATACACTTGAAACCAGATAGCAGAGAGTTCAGTGACGAGAATACTATCAATCGTAAGTATATTATCGATAAGAATATACCAGGGTTGGGAAAGTTACTTTATAAAAGTATCTAGTTACAGTTTTTTCATTGAAAATGTAACTAATTACAGTTACAAGTTATCGATTCTGAAAAGTAACTCGTTACAGTTATAGTTACTTAAAAAGTAACGAGTCGTTACTTTGCAGTTACTTTCTTGCAATGAAAATAAAAATATCAAATCTACACTTAGTGATAAAAATTTATTAACATTTAATACAAAATCAATATTAATGATGCTAGGCTCTCGGACATAAAATCAAAGATAATTTGGAAAAAAGCCAATATGAGTCAACGCTGTTGTCGGGGCAAAAAATAAATTTATTATTCAAAAATACACTATACGAATCTAAAAACTGCAAACGTTTTGACTCCGATTTGAGTCCTCCTCAGTGCATACAATTAAAAGTAATAAATGAAATAGTAAATGAAATAAAATTCACGTTACCTCCACAAATAAGAAATACTTACAATTAGTATGTGACTTAAAAGGAGAAAACCAAAAAAAATTTTTTAGATAATAGAATTTTACCTACAAAAATTTTTACCTAAAATTATTACCTAAAAAATTTTTTTTAGTTTTCTTCTTTCCATTCGTAAGTTAATTGTGTTGCATGTCGAGAGCAGTTGGGAGCATGTGTATTGGATTGTAAAGTGTCGATAATGATGCTTATGCACAAGCACAAGGCCGCCCAATGTAATCTGCCAAAAGTTTGAAATATATATAAAGTAACTATTAATGTAACTATTAAATTAGTTACTAGTTACCGAAAATATGTAACTGAGTTAAGTTACAGTTACAGTTGGAGAAAAAGGAACGAAGTTAAGTTAGAGTTACTGAAAAAAAGTAACTGTAACTGTAACTTCGTTACAAGTAACTACTTCCCAACCCTGGAATATGCACACATTTATATTGTTTTATATGCATTTATGTAATCTCTATTCAGGTATTATCAACAAGTACAGTAATTTTGTCGGCAGTCCTATTTTTGTAAATGGAAAGAGGACTAATACAATTCAGGTATCATCAATTATAGTTTTTTCATCTACTCTAACTCCATCTCTAATCTGCTATAATTAAAAAAAGATATTTTCTTATACAGCCATTGTGGATGTTTGACCCAAAAGATGTCACGCCGCTGCAACATGCAGAATTTTATCGATTCGTAGGAAATTGCATTGATTCACCAAGATTTATACTACATTATTCGACGGATGCACCGTTAAGTATCAAGGCTCTGTTATATTTCCCAGAGGAAAAGCCCGGATTATTCGATCTGGCGAGAGATACTACAAGTGGAGTGTCGCTCTATAATCGAAAGATTCTAATTAAAAGCAAAGCGGAGAATATCTTACCAAAATGGTTACGTTTTATCAAAGGCGTAGTAGATTCAGAGGACATACCATTGAATTTAAGCCGTGAACTACTACAAAATAGTACATTGATTGGGTGAGAATGAATATCTGATACTTGTATCGTTTATTATTATATACGATATAAAAATGCACGTGTGTAATTTTGATAGAAAATTGCGAACCGTGTTGACTGCACGTATACTAAAATTTCTACATGAGCGATCTACGAAGCAGCCAGAAGACTATAATGAGTTTTATAAAGCCTATGGTTTGTTTTTAAAAGAGGGCATTATTACTAGTAATGATCAATCTGAAAAGGTATTAATTAAATGCATTTCATATAGATATTTATAAAATATATCGACTCATTAATTTTTGTTCTATAGGAAGATATAGGCAAACTTCTGCGATTTGAATCTTCTGCCGCTGCTCCGGGGGAACTAGTCAGCCTGTCGCAATATTGCAGCCGTTTAGCAAAAGATCAAAAAGATATATATTATTTGTCTGCGCCGAGGTACAGTGAAATGCAGTCTGAATAACTCGTGTTAATGTTAATAATCTGCAAGAGTCATATTTATGTTACAGCCGACCTCTAGCCGAGCAATCGCCGTATTATGAATCTTTGAAGAAACGAAATATTGAAGTTCTATTCTGTTATGAACCATATGATGAATTAGTATTAATGCATTTGAGACAGTATAAAACTAACTTTTTGACATCCGTAGAGAAAGAAATGCGAGATGATACGGAAGCAAATAAGCCAGAAAATTTTGGTATAATATAATAAATGTCTTACATATTTGTAAATTAATTAGGACGTCAAAAAAATAACTTTTGTATTATATTCTTTGTACAGGTATTATAAATAAGGATGAACTGGATAATCTTGTAAACTACATGAAGAAAATTCTCGATAAAAAAGCGTACGACGTTAAGATGACGAACCGTTTGGAGTCGCATCCTTGCGTTGTAACTGTTCAGGATATGGCAAGCGCTAGGCATTTTATCCGCATGCAGAGTCATCAAATGAATGAAGAAATGCGATATTCCATGCTTCAACCGCGCTTTGAGATAAATCCAAATCATCCTCTTATCAAAAAATTGTGTAAGCTAACAACTACGGATACCGAATTAGCTGATCGTCTAATACAACAGGTACGTTGTAATAAAGATATCTGAATGCTTCGATGTTGGTCTCTTAATAAGTTATTACAACAAATTTAACATTGTAGTTGTTTACCGGTGCTATGGTCGGAGCTGGTTTAATTGAAGATCCGCGCATATTATTGACACCAATGAACGAATTACTTACCTTAGCATTACAAAAATATTAAGACATAGAGAAATGGATTATATGGATATATGAATAAAATCGATATGGGATAATCAATATTGTTCTATGATTAAAAAAAAGGGATATTTTTCTTTTTATCTGTATATATATATTTTTTTCTCTGTTTCCATATCATAGAAAAACATTGAATGTCCCAAAATATCGTTTTCTTATTCAATAAAAGTAACGATAATTATACGAATGAAAGGGTATAACTTATTGTAGGCAAGATTGGTTTCTTTATTACAATAGATTGATCTTGTACAAATTAATTATAGCCTTACAATAATAACAAGTCAAGTTCCTCGTTTTCTTAAAAGATTTCATGATATCGATATGTATTCTATTAGCAGGGCTAGATGTTATGGCAAATTTAGAAATTGTACCCATGTTTTCCATGTTTTTTTCCCACTCTATGGTTTTAAAAATTGTATACTCAAATCGTTCAAATGGCAAGCAATAAATAATTTTATAAAATTATTTTATAAATTATTTTATAAAATATACATAAATATTTGATAAAATTATTTATTTCTCACTTTCTTAATTTTTCGAGAACATAACTCGCGAGTAAGTAGGCCTGAAGTAATAAATAATTTACTGAAAATTATATATACAAACCATTTATATGTGCTTTCAATCAATTCCGTACTACGTAACTATAAAAAAATTAATAATTATGTTTAATGTTTATTAATTAATCAGTTGGGAAATTCTAAAAGATGGGTTTTTGCAATTTTTGTAAGATTACTAAATGATTCATATACTATTTATAAAAAGTCCGTTGTCACATCCATATCTTCTACTTTACAGTCTTTGACCAATGTGCTTCATCGTTTCTTTTTTTTTAAATAAAACTAATCTAAACGTGTTAAATAATATTTATCTGTGCTTCGTATTACTGACTGAAATTTTATATCGCTTATCGTTTTTATCGAATTTGTTGCAACCGGCGGAATCAATTCTGTTCTCTTTATATATTTTCTCTTATATGACTCTAATATAAAATCATTAGAAAATTTTATTGTATGAATGTTAATATATGATCCCCGAAAATTTCAGAAAGTAGAAGCACAGTTTATTTTAACTTATACAAGGATGAGAGACGATGTTTTTATTCTTGGTCAACATAAAAATCACCCTGTTTAGCATTATTATTAACATGATTCGCTAATGTATCCTACCAAATACGAGCAGGATAGCTGGCATCCTTTACAGAACAGGAACATAAAATCGAATTTCTCAAGAAAATTCTACGTGTATAAAAGACCATGTATACCTCACCCAAATAAGCTGCCGCTATACAATATCCGTTAATGAAAAATATTCTAAATGGAAGTGACAATGAGTAAAAAACCTTAGACGCGTAATAGATTGTTCCTTGATTCTTCTATCTTCTTTATACAAATTAATCGAAGGAAATGCATTGCTTATATGGCATTAAGAATTAATTGGCAGTTTTAAAAAGTATTCCATTATATATTATATGGAGTTCCTATGATGAAGAATACATGAGATGCGAATGGCAGATTGGTAAAGAGCGCGATGAGATAAATTACCTCGCGCCGCTGAGCAGTCTTATTAAAGAGTAGATAGACAATAAAGCGTGATGTAAACAGTAGCACCATGTATGCAGATTTTATCGGTCGTACTGATGGTGGCTGACGAATAAAGAGATAAAAGGAAAAAGAAAGTTAAATAAACGGAACGTTGACTTAGCTTACGTATACACGGAGGAGGACGTCGCCCCTCTGCCATCGCTCTTCCTTTTTTTTCTTAAATTTGTTATAAAACGTTGGGTAATTAACATTGCAATTATTATGATACAAGTCATAGTATTTGATCATCGTATAAACATTATTATCATCACAGTAAAAATATTTCATATTTTTTTAACTATTAACCTGCGCAATAAACACGTGCAGTCGTGCACATGTCGCTCCGTAACGCGGAGGAGGCTGTTCTTTTTCACTAGAGTCCATTTACTTACATGCTAATCTGCTACTTTTTACTTAATATATGTATTATTAAGTAGTCCGTCGGTTCATTTATACGTAACCAAAATAAAGTCAGTTAGCAAATAGTAAAAATACATAAATGTACCTATGTATCTTTTGCACTGGAATTATAGTTGTTGGATTAACACGTTAAATTTAAACGATAGGTCATTAAACAATAGTCATTGGTCTGACGACACGGTCGTGATTAACTTTACTTTTCTTGAGTAATGAATTCTTCTTTCCTTAATTAAGATCATTTTTTACGCATGTACGTGTACTCGTAGTTGCCACAATCTATTTTTTCTAATAAATCTCATCTCCTTGGTAGAGTCGAAAGAAATGTTTTCAATTGTTGCGAAAACGAAATAATATTAAGAACGCGTGCAGTGTGTAGCGTTATCTAATATGCAATTATGCATTTTTCTTCTTGATTAAGCAAATAATTTGTATTTAGAGCGTATTACATAATACCTTGCAATTAGAGGAGGAACATGGCTTGGAAGCAGAAAACATACGAACATTATATGTTCAGATATCTATTTTTCTACCGCCAAGCCACAAAATTACATCGATCTATATTTTGGATTCTACATCCCTTTACATATATTACTATAACAAAACATACATGAGATGTATCCGATAATAATAAAATAAATAAAACGGAAGCTCTCTAAATTTTTTCATCGATTCCGATATGACGCGACGTACGCACTGCTTGCAGTTGTAAGACATATAACTATTCGCGGTTAGTTTGCAGGATTAAGTACGCTGAACTCTACCTGTATAGGAGGAGATTTGAGGCGTGATGTATTTCCGCGACGATATACATCATACGCGCGGCGTGCGTCCAGAACACGCCGGTGGCTCGCACAACGGGTGTTTCTTACTTCATAGCTGCCTGTACAGACTATCTTACTTCTCTACGGCGATATAACACTCTATGTACAAAATTGCATATTCACAGACATCCGCGCGTCTCAATCGTAGAAGCACGGAGAAACACGCTCTCGCACGCTTCAGTCTATCCGCGTACTTCGGCACCACCGTTTGTCACACTGAGGTCTGCGTGATGCCGTTCCCCGAAAGCCACAGGCGCCCGTTGGTCTTCTGATCCGCGATCTCGTACTCTGAATCGTCGATCTCGCACAGATTCGTGGAGAGATCGCTATTGCTGGTTGCGCCGCCCAATAGCGAGTTCCTTTCCTCCAGCGTGGTGATGACGGAGCCGATCTCGTCCTCCTCGATCACCTTGTGGCATCGGTTACGGCGGGTGCTCGGAAAACCATAAGGCACTACGTCGTCTTCTTCCTCCTCGTCGGACTCGAGGGTGCTGAGACGGCCGTTGAGCGGGTTCGTCTCGTTCTCGGTGTCAGTGTGAATATTGTAATGCGGCAGATACGAGTTCGGGTGACGCAGATAGCTCTCGGAGCTCTTGTACTTGTACTCCCCCTCACCACCGCTGTCGAGAGGGTTCAGACGCTGCGTCTCCGTGCAATGATACTGCTCCGAGAACTCGGTCCCGCACTCGGAATCGCCGACGTATTCCGATTCTTGATCTTCATTTAAGGTCTCGATGTCCCTCGTCGGATCTATCGAACCGTGCACTATAATAGAATTGCAAATATTATATTTCTATATAGGGAAGACTATGTTATATATCATAAAAAGGTGTATAATTGTTGTAATTAATGTTGTTAGCAGAATAACAAACTGGTACAAAAATATACATATGACATAATATTATATCATATTTCTCGTTATGCGTAAATATTGACGTGGCTAATTATGATATTAATTTATTAGTCTTTTTTAAATCCATTATTCGTTTATCATATTACATTGTTAAGACAGCATTAAATATATCATTCGATTCTATAATCTTCATTAAGTATAAAATGTGTGTTAACGAAACTCTACTAGATTTATTGTGACTACTAGATTTATTGTGATCTAACAAGTTTGCTATCAAACGTCAATATTACACTAATCATGCTGATGCAGAAAGAGATGAATCAATGTGCGTGCACCTCTATACTTACTTATTGGTAATTGATGAGTATTGGACTCATTACTCTCATTGCTATGGAAGCTGGACGAGTCTGGGACCTCGCTGCCGGGTACCTCCGTGATGTTGGGCAAGGGATTCTGACTCGGCCTGACCCAGTCTGAACAGTCCCAGTGATATCCTAAAAGCATTGCAGACAACGACTGTACTCCGACACGCATACATGCGATACAGCATAGTGATGTGCAGTGAAGTGAAAGGCAGAGATGGTGCGAGGGCAAATAATAGCACTCGATTGGAGACGGATAGTGCAAGCGGAGAAGCGAAGACCCAAAGATGTATACTGAGCATCCTAAGATCGCACACTTTTGGCTAGCAGCTTCTGACGAATTCGCAACATTTTATTGGTAACCGTCAATGATATATTTTTAAATTTTCCAGACTGTTATCTTACGTCCACAAGATCTAACATGTTAGGCATCTCTAATTTTTAAGAGACGATGCGCGATTCGCAGGACACTCTGTATCTCGAGCCATACGAGCGGGCTATCTCGACTTACCGCCGACGATGCGAGGATCATCCTCGATGGACGTGACGGAGGCGATGGAAGACCCAACCGCATGAGGCGTCCGTCGAGAAGAGTTTAGTAGAAGTCCTCCAGTGGTCAGCTCTGGTACCACTGGGCTCGCTCGTTTCAGGTCTGTTAGTGCACACAACACGAAACACGCCAGTGTTAATAGAATAATCGACTACGTCAATGGCGGAGAGATCGCAACAGGAGAGAAGAGAAAGAGAAAGAGAGCCGAGAGTAAGAAAGCGAGAAAAATTTAAGGGAAGGTTTCTCGTCGAGGAGATGATAAGAACGGGGAAGTGCCTAGTGCTTCACCCCTTACGATCGCATGCCACAAGCGAAATCAAAAGTAAGAAGCTACCGGACGGAGCCGGGAGGATGGTTCCTCCTTCACTGATGCAGACATGGACCACTCACCGTTCTTGATCTTGGTGGTGTCGGTTATGAAGGAGGCCAGCTGCATCTGCTCCTGCCAGGTGGGCTTGTGTAGACTGTCCGTGTCGCTGCCAGTTGCGTTTCCGCCGACCGGGTTAGCAAGGGTCAAGGACGGGGGTGGTACGGGAGTGCTGCGATTCAGGTTCCGCAGGTAATCCGGCGGGAAGTTCTCTAGCTCGTCGCCCGCGCTGCCGTAGCTGCGCAGGGTGTCCAAGTTATTTAGAGCCACCGCGGCCGTGTTACCGTACGTGGCAGGCTCATTGTTTGAGCTTGGAGTGTAGGAGGCGGGTCTGGGAGGGCATTGGGGAGGTTCTCTCTGCAAAAAGAAGAATCATACGTAGACCTTAAACGGGATCGCCGCCGCGACGAGGGCACGGGAGGGACTGTATCACGTCGGCAAACCAAACAATTGCAAACGAAAAGTAAAACAGCATTAATGTCGATTACTAAATAACGATTATACACCACAAAGAACTGAAGGCATTACATCGCAATCGTCACCGAGGTCTCTTAAAGTCTCTCATCATGTATATGTGGATTGAAATAATGCCTTCGAATAAATGTATGTTGGCCCTCGAGAATTCATGCTTTTATAGTATGTCTGATGATCAGAATAGTCAATCTAAACGTATCAATAATAATACCTGTATGACTTCCAGATTGCTCAGCTTAGAACTGCGCTTGAACTCGTGCTCGTGTGGCCTCGCGGAATTCAGGACGATCTGCTTCCGCGTTTCGTTGTTGATGTTGTTGGCGCGCGTTCTGGTTCGCTTCGTCCTGATCCGCCAGAAGGCGACGAATATGATGATGAGCAGGACGTTGAGCAGCACCGCGATGCCGATCCACATGAGGTGTTCCCATGGAATGTTGAAGTGGCTGGATATGATGGGCGTGGAGAAGGCCGGGTTGCCGCAGTTCAGGCCGGTCATGTTCGGCGGGCAGATGCATCTGTATGTGCCGATCTCGTTCACGCAGGTGCCGCCGTTCGTGCACGGATTCGCGTCGCACTCGTTCACGTCGGTTTCGCAGCGCTCGCCCGTGAAGCCCTGGCACTTGCAGATCGGACCGTTGTTGCCCTCCTCGCACACGCCCCCGTGGCTGCACGGATTCGGGCTACAGTACCTGCCGAACTCGCAGCGTTTGCCGCTGAGACTCGGCCCGACGCACTCGCAGACGTAATCACCGCCTTCCGGCAAGACCTTGCAACGGCCGCCGTAGAGACAGGGCGACGAGGCGCACGGGTCCGTGTCGATCTCGCAAGCTAGACCGGCGAACCGGCTGTGACACTGACACTCGTAGTTGTCGCTACCCGTGTCCTTGCAGGTGCCGCCGTTCTGGCATGGCTGCGAACCGCAGACGCCCGGCGGTACCAGGATGATCGTCGTGTCGCAGCTGAACTCGACGTTGGCGAATCGCTTGAGGATCGCCACGCTGCTGGCGCCGCTCATGTGTAACGGCACGGACACTCGGGCGATCCTGACGTCGTCCATGCAGCCGACGAAACCGCGCTGCACATCCTCGAAGCCGATGATCGACGGATGCTGCCTCACCTCGGCGCCAAGATACAGATCGTCCGACTGCAGATTCAGGATGTCATTGATACCGGGCGCGGAACCGTGAGCGATGTGTTTTCCATCGACAGTCAACCGGGCGCTGTTGCTCTCTCGCTCCAGCTGGATCTCGTGCCACTGTCCGTCGCTCACGTACACGCTGCTCACCCTGACCAGTCCCTCGCCGCTACCCAGATCAAATTTGTACTGCATCACGCCGTTAACGATCTCCAGGATGTTATAATCCACTTTGCCGGCCGCATACATGAGGTTGCCAGTAGGCTGCATTGTCCTGATTCTCAAAGATAAACTGAGACGATCCTCGATCGTTTGCCGTATCAGCGCTTTGTCGATCTTGTAGCGCGCATAACTCTTGCCGCTAAAAGATATGGGATTTCGCGGAATGTAACACGACTCGTCGTGACATTTGGAGATGTCGATATCACAGGTCTGACCGGCATATCCCTCAGGACACTGGCACGAGTATCCTTGAATGGAAGAGTCCGGCACGCAAACTTTGAACATAGGACAGGGATCTCTGGCGCATTCGTTGACCACCACTTCACAGTGATTGCCGGCATATCCTTCCTTGCAATTGCACTCCATCTTATGTTTATGCCGTGGCGACACGAAGCTCATTACATCAGTGGACACAGGCGTGATTTGCGTAGGATCGAGAGTGATTTTGTCTTGGCATTCGCCGTAGAAGCAGTAACCTTTGTTGCACTTGAACCGGACGATCTCCTCGACGACCAGCTTCGTCGACTCCTCTAGCTCCTCCACGTGCTGATTCAACGCCTCGCGTATACTCTCCGATGCATAGAAGCCCGATGAACCCGCGGGACTCGCTGCTTTCTTCACGGCGAACAGAAGATCGAGATCATTGTGCACCGCCTGGCGAATCGCCCGCGACTTGATCAAGTTCGCCTCATCAGTCGACGGCTGCACGCTGATAATAACGATGTCCTTGAGCCGACAATTCATCGCGTTGCGAACAGTTCTGACGAAACCCTTGCGGTGGCTCAGCATAAAATCCTCCGGGCTGACCTCCCGAAATCTTACGATTACCGAACTCTCGAGCATCTTATCAGTCACCAGATCGACGTTAACTTTTACGACGGAGTACGAGTGGAACTTACCATCCGTCACGCTAACATTTATCCTATACTCGCCCACGTCGAGTCTAGGCAAGGCCACTAACGTGCCATCGATCTTGTCTATTTGGAAGAGATCGGTGTTCGGGATCGGCGGTGATGGCATCAAACTGAAGAGAAGCGTGTCGTACTGATCCTGATCGGTCGCATGGACTTTCCCGATAATGCCACCTGGATATTCGTCCATGTAAGAATTGATAATCACCTCGAGGGGCGTGATTACCGGCGGATACTGCGATTCCTCGATCACTTTGATTACAACCCATGCGTCCGAGTATAACGGCGGGCTGCCATTATCGAATACTCGCACGTGCAACACGTACTTATCCTTCACTCTATTATTAAATTTCGTCGCTGTTCGCAGAGTACCATCCTGCTCCAGTCGAAACGCATCGCCCTCATTCCCAGAACGAAAGTCAAAGGTGTACGGCTCAGCATTCGGCTCGATGTCAGCGTCAGTGACTACGAATTGCAAAACCGTATGGCCGAGCGGCTTGTCCTCCTGCACAACAGCCGTGTAATTTGGCAGGGAAAATAACGGCGGATTGTCGTTCGCGTCCAGAACCTCCATGTTTACCATCACGAAGCTCGAGAGCATCGGTATGCCGTTGTCACGCGCATGAACTTCCAACACATAGCTCGCAATCTATAAGAGAAAGTGGAATGTTTAGTAGAGTAGGTTTTTCATTTATACTTATATTTGTAACGCATGTTGTATTCAATACTAACTTCTTCTCGGTCCAATGGCGCGGCGACAGTTATCTGTCCAGTTCTTCTGTCGATGGAGAATTGCTTCTGTCTGTCGCCACGTTCTATATAATATGAAACGTTGCCATTCTCCTCGCTATCCAAATCATTCGCGTACACCTGAAAATTTTAATGAAATAAAATATTTTAACACAAATAAGACATATATAGTTTTGGGTACATAGAATTGATTTTCTATGAATAATTATTTATAATTTTGCGTATGTATTTATTATATATATATACCTTATATTTTATATTTTTTTTATTTTATATATTTATTTATATACAGGGTGTCCCATTTTAATCTCCTCAGGCAAATATCTCGAAAAATATGGAAGATACGGAAAAATGTTTCAGACAAAAGTTGTACGGTTTCGAGGGGTACATAAGATGTCATTAGTTTGACCATGAATAAGTTGCTTGAAGGTCAAGTGAAGGTCACCTTTAATTTTTTAAATGGAACCGCCTACTTTTTATTGCATATTCTTGTAGCTTA
>NJRP01000420.1:13654-38460 GCA_003063835.1 Aphaenogaster floridana
TCAATTTAAAAAATTGAAGGTAACCTTCACTTGACCTTCAAGCAACTATTCAAGATCAAACTAATGACACCATCTTATGAGCCCCACGAAACCGTACAACTTTTGTCTGAAACATTTTTCCGTATCTTCCATATTTTTCGAGATATTTGCCTGAGGAGATTAAAATGGGACATCCTGTATATAAAATTATTATTATACATTTATAATAATAATTATTTATATAAAATAGTTATATACGATAATTATATATTTATATAATAATAAATAGATAATATATTTATTCCGTATCTGTTTATTATTTTATCTAAACAATTGTATAGCATTGCTTGGAAAAAGTCATTGTAATAGTTAGTAAACAAAATTAATTAAGAAACAAACTTCGATTCTCGGTCTTTTTAATGGAAAATATTATACCATAAATTTTTAGTGGAAAAATATACCATAAAAATAAAAAAGATAGAAATAAGAGACAAAAAAGTTCTAAGGTAACTGATTAATAAACCGCAGTACTATCTTTTGGAATATGGAAATGCAAATAATAAGAACTGAAAAATTCACCTGCGTAACTTTCTCCCCGATTTTCGCGTCTTCTCTCACGAAGGCTCTGTACGAAACCTCGCTGAAGATCGGCGCGTTGTCATTGCTGTCGGTGACCGTGATATTGACAGTGGCGTGATTGCTTAGTGGCGGAATGCCTCCGTCGACAGCTTGAATAGTAAGGAAGTAATCGCGAGCTCGTTCATAGTCCAGCTGTTCGGCGATGGTCAAGACGCCCGTCTTGGCGTCTATTTGAAATTTCTTGTGCTCATTGCCACCGACAATCGAGTAATATATATCGGCGTTCACCCCCGTATCTTTGGAGGTGGCGAGCACTCGTGCCACTTCGGTACCAACCGCGTAGATCTCAGGCACTTTCGCGAAATAGAGCTTAGAAGCGAATTCCGGCGGATTGTCGTTGATGTCTTGCACGTTAACTATGAGAGAGGCGACCCCCATTAGCTGAGGGGTGCCTTGATCGAGCGCCTGAATAGTAACATTGTACATGGCCTTCGTTTCTCTGTCCAGCGGCTTGGCCAGCGTGACTATTCCACTGTCCGCTGCGATGAGGAAGTGGCCGTCCGCTGAATCAATAAACTCGTACCGGATCTTCCGATTGATACCGATATCGTCGTCCGTAGCATGTACCTTCGTTACTAACGTGCCGATTTCCACATCCTCGGGCAAAGTACTGCTGTAAGTCGACATAGTGAATTTCGGTGCGTTGTCATTGAGATCGGAGACGAGAATCTCCAGTTGCGACGAACACTCCCAAGTCGGTTTATCCCGGTCCTGCACGTGGGCCGTCAAGGAATACTTGGCCTGAGTCTCTCGGTCGAGTTGTCCGACGGTTTTCAGCACGCCCGTCTCCTTATCTAACGAGAATTTGTCGTTATTGTCGCCGGTTAAGTAAAATCGTAGCTTAGCGTTCGGCTCGTCGTCGTAGTCGGTGGCCAACACGGTCAAAACATAGGCACCAGGATGCGAGCCCTCGGAAAGTATCTCTCTGTAACGATATCTGAGACAATACGGCGGATTATCGTTGACATCCAGGACTTGCACCGTCACTTTTGTCTCAAAAACGTATTTTCCATCGGTACCAACGATCTGAAGCTCGTAACGATCAATGGTCTCTCTGTCCAAGGCTTTCGCCACGTACACTTCGCCGGTAGACCTGATTTGAAATTGCGATCTAGGATCGCCGGACGTTATGTAAAATTCTATCGGTGTGTTGACGTCTGTGTCTTTATCGACGGTAATTAGTTTCACCACAACTGTTCCCGGTAAAGCATCCTCGTTCACCGTAGCCTCGTAACGATCATTGACGAACGCGGGCGCGTTATCGTTATAATCCTTTAACTTGACGTGCACCGATGTCCTCGCGAAGTGTTTCGGATTTCCATTGTCAGTGGCAACCACCTGAAAAAGGATTATTGCATGAGTGCCTGACATATCCTTTTAGAGATACATTCGGAATATTTAGCATATTGAATTAATATTACCTGAAACTTATATTCCGGTTGCTTTTCCTTGTCGAGCTGTACCAATGTTGATATCCAACCAGTATAGGCGTCCACCGTGAAAACGTTCGCTAATTCCCCTATGTCGGATCCGAAGGAATAGCGCACCTCGCCGTTGCTACCAAGATCCTTATCGTGCGCAATAACTTTTAATATCGACGTCCCCTCCTCGATATTCTCGGCCAAATTGATCGCGTACGGATTGCTCTCGAATTTCGGCGCGTGATCGTTCTCGTCCAATACCTGAAGAGAGATCTCGGCGAGAGCTGTGAGCGGTGGACTGGAATCCGTTTCAGCGAGGACCCCGATCAAATGATTGTCTTTCAGCTCTCGATCCATTGGTCTCGCCAGAGTGATCTGGCCATGAGAATCGATCGTGAAGAGCGGGTTATCCTCATCGCCGGATACTATGCGATATGTCACAGTGCTATTTGTGACAGTTTTGAGTTTCGTGATCGGTGTGCCGACGGAAGAGTCCTCTCTTACAAAGAATTTATCTTCTTTCCGCTCGAACAAAGGCGGGATATCATGAGAACCCATTATGTAGATACTTAGCGGCACATCGGCGTGATGTGTAGTCGTGCCTTTGTCTTCCGCACGAATAAAAAGTTCGAACAATTGATTTTCTGAAAGTAACAAATATTTATTTGTCATATAAAATCTCTAAGCCGGATATCTTATTTATTTTGCTCATGGCATAAAGGTAAAATAAATATGTCTCTTACCCCACGGCACAGCGCTCTTCTGCAGATAGAGAGATCCTGTGTCAGGATTTATACCGAACAGAGATCTAGCTGATGACGTTTGCGGTTCGTAGATAGAATAAACGATCTTGGCTGCCTCATCCTCGTCCGCGTCCTGTGCTTTGACTTTTAGAAAGGGTGTATTCAGGGACAAATTGGCCTGGATGGTCGCTTTGTACTCTCTGAGGAGGAATACCGGCGCGTTATCGTTCTCGTCGCCCACCTTAACTCGCACCATCACAAACCCGGATCTACCGCCGCCGTCCGTTGCCATGACCGGTATCTCATAGCGCTTCTGTTCCTCCCGATCGAGCTTCTTACGCGTCACTATTTCGCCGGTGAGCTTGTTTATATCAAACACCTCCTTTATCATGTCCGATATTATAGAGTATGTCACCGTCCCGTATTCGCCGAAGTCTTCGTCCACGGCCAGCACGCTGGTGACCAGTCTACCAGGCAGCTGATTCTCTAGAACAGTCACCTCGACCACCGGGTTCGGAAATTTCGGATTGTGTCTATTTGCGGGCAGGATTTCGATCTTAACGCGAGTGAAGCTGGTGTAAACGCCATCGGTTACGGATACGTTGAGCATACTGAGCTTTTGCTCGCCGAAGTTCTGCATGTTTATTAGCGAGATGATGCCGGTCGACTGGTCGATATTGTACGTCTGCTGTTCGTTCCCACCTACGATGGTGTACGTCAGCTTCTCGTCGACGTAGTCGGGATCGCTGGCCGATACCACCGTTACGAATTGGCCGCGCTCGGCGTGCTCCGACAGGGAACAGGTGTATGAGGGCTGCTCAAACTTGGGCGGATTGTCGTTCATATCGATCACGCTCATCCAAACGTGCGCCGTACTCGACAGACTCGGCACGCCGCGGTCCATGGCAATCACGGTGAAGTGATGGGACTCACGGCTCTCGTGATCCAAAGATCGCTTGAGAAATATTACGCCCTCGTCGGGATCGATGTGGAAGAGATCCGTGCTGTCCTCGGTGTCATTTTGAATAGCGTAACGAACCTGCTGATTGATGCCTGTGCAAAAATGAATATGGATATGATGAGAATATAAGCTTTTTCAAAATTCCATTCATATGTAAAACTAGGTGAGATGATTCGATTTTCAATGTGAAGCTCACAAGGCAGCATAACCAAGTGTCCCCCTCCGATTTTAATAAGCTTTGGATATGTTAATTAAAATATAGACAAAAATAAGAGATACGTATTTTTTTATAAGTGCATTCTCGCACGTTAAGGGGGTGAAACACCCCTTTGAAAAAAACTGGTTATCGTCTCTCGAAGCGAATATCGTCGAAACTATAAGATAGAAAAAAAATTTTAACTAAAAGTTGAATGGTTTTAAGAGCACTTAAATAAATATTTTTTATAAAAAATTAAAAAATCTATTTTTATCATTATTATAAAGTACTCTTGAAACTATTCAACTTTTATTTAAAACTTCTTTTTCTATCTCTTATAGTTTCGACAATATTCGCTTTGAAAGACAATAACCATTTTTTTCAAAGGGGTGCTTCACCCCCTTAACGTGCGAGAACGCACTTATAAAAAAAATACGTATCTCTTATTTTTGCAGAGTTGGGTAAGTTAATATCTTTTTAACTAAATTAAATTGAAATTAATAGCTTATAAAATTAATTTAGTTGCGTTAAAAGTTACATAAACAAAAAACTAACTCAATTAAAAGTTACGTTAAAATTAAATCAATTTAAGTTAAATTAAAAGTTAATTTTGAAAAACATTTATATTAAATTAGAATGTCGTAATTTTTTAAAGTTAGATCTTTCAAAACATTTATAATATGGATTATCAAATAAATTTAATATTCTATTTGTAAATTAAGTTTGTATGAAATAACAAAGAAATATTATTTTTATGTGGGAATGTATTATTTCTCTTATAATTTTTTTCTTTCATATAGATAAATTTTTAACTTAATAAAAAAGTTAATATCTTTTAAAAATAACTAGTTAAAGTTAAAAATTAACTTATTTAAAATTAAAATAGAATAATAAAATCTTCTCTTCGCCAGTAAACAAATAACAGAAGTAATAATATATATGATCGACACAACTGGCTAATAAAATATTTATTTTAATGTGCTACGTTTCGGCCATAGGTTTTGGCCCTTTTCAAGTACAGAGTTGGTAAATTTCCTTTATAACGATGACATGTGTCCAAGCAACGCCATTAGTTTGAAAAAGGAGAAATTCACAAAGTAAAATCTTTCGCATTGAAAAGCACGTCTATATCATAACTTGGTGAACGTTAAACTAATATACTCATAGTTTAACGTTCACCAAGTTATGATATAGATGTGCTTTTCAATGCGAAAGATTTTACTTTGTGAATTTCTCCTTTTTCAAACTAATGGCGTTGCTTGGACACATGTCATCGTTATAAAGGAAATTTACCAACTCTGTACTTGAAAAGGGCCAAAACCTATGGCCGAAACGTAGCACATTAAAATAAATATTTTATTAGCCAGTTGTGTCGATCATATATATTATTACTTCTGTTATTTAAAATTAACTAAGTTAAGTTAAAAGTTATTAACTTTTTAACTTTATTATTTAACTTTTAACTTTTTAACTAGTTACTACCTAATCCTGTATTTTTATCTATATTTTAACATATCCAAAGCTTATTAAAATCGGAGAGGGACACGTGGTTTGTGTTCCCTTGTTAGAATTGATTTTTACGCTTACCTGTGTCATTGTCTCTGGAGCTCACTCGCAGGACGGGCGTTCCGAATACCGCAGCCTCCGATACCGAGATGTTGTAGGAATCCTGCGTGAATTCGGGCGGGCAGTCGTTCACGTCCAGGACGAGGATGCTGACGAGCACCTCCGCGTAAACGCCTGACACGCTGTCGGTGGCGCGTACAGTCAGTTCATACTGCTTCTTTTGCTCATAATCCAGCTCATCCACCACATAGATTACACCTGATTTATACGAAGAGAAGATTGTAGACCCAAAGCACATACTATGCAGCGGAGTGTCTACGTATCCGTCAAAGGAGCGTGTTCTTTTCAAGAGAGATTGAAAGCGGGTGCATACGAGAAATTAATCTACCCTGTTGACATTTAGCTTTTGTATTATCGTTATTTCGATTTCGCAATTATCGGAATTTGCGGTGAATTCAGAATCGTCTAAATTTTGTGCTCCGACACGTCGCATATCACGTAGAATTATATATTACAGCGAAATTAATCCGACGGATCTGTAGACACTGGAAGACATGAATGAATGCAGTCACGCGGTAATCACGTTTACACAAAACGTCGGGATTCCATGAATGATTTGCCAATATCTATATAATAATGCCTGCACCTCTTGAGAGATTAAGTGGTAAAATTTCACATCGCGAATGTTAATCTGATGTATCGCGATTCTTATTAAATTAATTCCGAAATAATCTAGAAAATGGAATAGATAATAATAGCGATCTGCCTTACGTAAGGTGCAGGCACGACATGCGAGCAGGTTGAAGCTATTGAAATCTCGTGAAGAAAATGAAAATGGGTGGGCCGCACGTTCACATCCAGGGCGAAATATTTATGATGTGTCTAGACTGGCCTCGGATCGTGGAACGATAGTGCGTGTAAGCAGCTATTGTGCTCCAAGCCGGTTTCGTGTGGTTCCATCGCGATTACAATTTAATGAGACCCGCCCAGATTACGATCGTGGAAAAACGGGGAGCAGGAACAAAATTAATTTTGTGGAATGGTGTACACGGCCAAAGCGGTTTATAGAGGAGCGGAGGAGGCTCCCTCGAAAGCAGATATTATAATCTTTTTAAATTAGAAAGGCTCAGAAAACTCCGTCTTCATAAATGTTAGCCTCCCGCGAGAACGTGCAACAAGCTTACGCCTTAAGCTAGCAAACATGTCAATAACTCGGAACAACAACTCGGAACGTTTATTGTTTATTGTTACTTTCACTATGGCATAGTACCGTGCGATTAATACATCTAATTAAGTGTTACGGGCAATATGGGACTAGATTCAAAATAAGTTGGAGTTAGATGAGTTAGGTGAAAGAATAAACATAAAATTAGACATGCAATATATAATTTGGAAAATATGCAATGCATCTTATGCAAATTTTATACAGATAATTGATGCGTGTTTGTAGCAGTGAATAAACATATATAAAATGTAAATGTAGTTTCTGAAGTGATGATGTAACCGAAAATAGAATAATTTTTCATGAAAACAAAACTTTGTATAACAAAATTTTATTGTATATTTTCGATTTAGCTTTTCATAAGGAATCATTTTATTTTTGCTTGAACCACTTCAGAAAAACAATGTATATTGCATATGTACTAAGAAAGAATAGATTGTACATGTCGGCGTGTTGTTATGGTAATTGCATAAGATAATTGAATAATTTGCATCGATCAAAATGTTAATTGGAAATTCAATCAAGCGCTGCAGCAATTGATAAGCGTATACATATTCTGAATTGTTAATTACATTTTCTACTGAAGATTGAAGATTAAAACTGCGATTTCACATTGAGTATAACATGACAGTAATCGATCGTTTAAATGTGAATCTAGAAACGACTGATATCTTCGAAAATTTATACAAGATATCTCCGAAGTAGAATTACACAGATATATAAGACACCTCTGAATTAAGAGAGCAAGCAAGAAATTCAAATCTGGAAGTTCTAGATTGCATTCGATGCTATCGAGTCGGAATACAAGCCGCTCTCGATTTAGTTATTGAATCTCAGATTTATCCAAATTCAATTTCGTTGCTCGCGCATTGTTTCAATCTATTCGACCCAACTGCCGCGATTTGCCTGTGATATTACATCGTGCATGAACACAGAGCGGTGTGTAATATAGCGTAGCAACACAGCATAGACCGATAGAACTAGAATTTTTTTATACTCACAAGGACCATTGTTACTGTCGGGGGCTGCGAAACAGGGAGATACAACAATACTTTAATCTCTAGTTTTCAGACACAAGCAGTTGTAAGAAATACATATGGAACAAGTATCATGATCCGAATACAATTAAACAATCTATTAAAAAATAACCGTAAATACGAACAGCCACTAAAAGTACATAATCGAAAAGTATATTCATTAAGAAGCTAAACATGAAAAGAAAATATAAAATAAAATAATAAAACGTAGAATCGGCGCTAATCGACTTAGATTTTAAAATGTGTATAAAAACAATTATTTAACAATATAATTTTTAATACCTCATGATTATTATGTTTATACATACATTTTTAATTAAAAAAAGGCTTTGATATGAAATATTTTCATCATTTTTGTCGATCAAAATTATAACGGATTAAAAATATTATGTTTCTTCGATTTCCCCATTTTCCTCTAATTTCACCAATATTGTTATGCGATTAGAACTTAGTAACCAACTACCATAATGCAGCAAAACTGACGAGTTTACTAAGTATAGCCATACTAGCAATATGTCATAAGAAATCCTTCTGTAGTTTGAATAGTGTAAGTCCCATAGCCAAGTTACGAAATAAAAACGGGAATGTTTTATATACTCAGGTCTGGATGTCTGACATAATATTCATTTTATTATGACATTTATATATTTTCAATTAAAAAAGACTCTGACGTGGAATATTTTCACCAATTTTGTCGACCAAGAAAATCTTTAAATAAATTTGGTTCATGATATTTCTTGCTGCGCAGCTAATAGGAGAAACAACATCGCCAATTCTTATTTCTACTTTTTCACTGTACCATACAATTTTTACAACGTTACGCTATCTCATACGAAATTATTCACTAACGTAGAGTTCTCGTTTGTCTGATAGTGCATGCCCGAAAATGTTTGTTGCGTATTTTACTTACCCGTGTTGAAGTCTAGGGCGAACTCCTCAAAATCATTGCCCTTAGTAATGCTGTATATGAGTTTGCGATTCAGAGGTGACTCAGCTTGAATGGATAACGCCAGAGGTGAATGTACTTCTATACTCTCGAGCACGCTATCCGTGTAGAATTGCTTGTCAAATACCGGCATCGAGCGATCTATCACCTTCACGTTGACTGGCACCTCAATGGAGCAAGGCGTTATTCCTGCAATCATATTTAGAAGCTCATTTAAAACGGGATCAAGCGGAAAGCGAGTTATTGACTTTGGATTTAACAAACTCACCGCCGTCGTACGCAGCGATCGTAAGCTGATACTCGCGATTGTGACCTTCGAGATTCTGTTTTAAGGATATTTCACCGGTTTTCCGGCACACCTTGAAAAGCTCCCCGTGACCTTTCTTCAATTCGTATCTCACCTCGCCGTTATCGCCGCTATCCATATCTATCGCGTGAACCTGAATGATAAGAGAAAAACGTTTGAAATCCGAGTATAGGTACATGAAGTTAAGATTGAAAAGAAAAGTATATCACTCATGTATTAAAAAGAAATCTCTCTACCTTCGTAATGACGTCGCCTTTTTGAGCGTCAACAGAGACGACAGCGTAGTAAGGTAAATTAACGAACATCGGACAATTATCGTTGATGTCGAGTATAGTGACGTTGACTATAACGTGAGCCACCCTGGGCTTATCCCGATTCGGCGGGTGGCTCTTCGCCTCGACGATTAATTCATAGTGATCGCACACTTCTCGATCGAATCGTATGCCGTTGGTTCTGATCGCGCCAGAAGTTGGTCCAATTACAAACATATCGGTGGGATTAAGAATGCTGAAGACAATGTGCTCGTTCAATGAACTGCCGAGAACGTTTACTACCACCACAGTTGTAATCTTCGTGGAGTTCTCCAAGATGGCACCTTCATAGACGTCCTTTTGGAAAATCAAACCGGAATTCTCTGATTTCTCTACCATCACGTTCACCTGCGCCACGCTCGAGTACTTGCCGTCTGATACTCGCACGTGGAGAAGATAGTTCTTCTTCATACGTTCCGGATTGTGAACCGTAATAATGCCGCTCTGACCATCTATATCGAAGGTGTGGGCCTTATTCCCATCGATGATGTCATATCTAGATAAATATAAAATGCATTATTCATCAAGTTATGCTAAAAGTAAACTAAGAATCTTGATAATGTAATGAACAGAATATTTAAAGAATATTTTTTATGAATATGCGGATCCGAGATTATTCTTCCAATGTTGTGCAACGTAAACGAAATGCAGAATTATTATGAATTGTAAGCTAAAGCTGCATTTCATACTGAATACAAAGTATAAATAAGAATCTTGACAGCTAGAAAGCCCGTTGACGTTTCTGCAGCACGTACCTCAATGCGGCTCCCTCGGAGCTGTCAGGATCCACGGCATTCACTCGAGTGACGGCGACGTTCTTATACGTCGGCAGCAGAAGCGTGACATTGTAATCAGTCTTGGAGAACTTGGGCGGACAATCGTTGACATCTGTCACGGCTATCATCACCTTGGCGGTAGTCTCGGACGAGAGCTTCGGTTTGCCTAAATCCGAGACCTTCACGTGAAACGAGAACATCGGTATGGTCTCATGGTCCAGCAACATGACCGTGCGTATGGCGCCGGTGCTGGAGTCTATGTGGAAGTACTTTCGTGGTAGATCCTCGACAATGTCGTAATTGAGTAGCGCGTTCAACTCTGAATCCGCATCCTCGGCCTTGATGACTAGCGGCGCGCTCGTGTTGGTTAATACGAGGGAACCGATGCTGGCACCTTCGCTGATCTCGCCGCTGTATTGGGCCTGCAGGAAACGCGGCGCGTTGTCGTTCCTGTCAAGCACGTGGACAATGACATTGCAGGTGGCAGAAGCACCAGCCATGTTCGTGGCCGACACCGTCAGATTGTAAAACTTGGTCTTCTCGTAATCCAACTGATTTTTGATGACGATCACGCCGGTGCTCGGATTCACGAAGAACGTGTCGTCGCGATTACCGCGCACGATCTCGAACTGCAGCGACGACGTACTCCGCGCCTCCACGTGCTTCACGTATGTGCCCAGCTGCTGATTCTCGTATATCTCCGCGGACAACTCCTTCTGGATGAAGCGCGGCGGCGCGTTGTCGGCCATCGTCACCATCACGTGCACTGGCACGGTGTTCGTCAACGCGGGAGAACCGTGATCAGTCGCTTTCACAAGAAGAATGTACTCGGAGGAAACGCTGAGATCAAGCTCGCGTGCAACGCGGATGAAACCGAGATCCGGATCGACAGTGAACACGTTGCCAACATTGCCGGACGTGATTGAGTACGTGATCCTGGCGTTATCGCCATGATCCCGATCGATCGCGCACACCTGTACCACCGCCGTGCCGATCGGCGAGCTTTCATATACCTTGCCCTGAATGATCTCGCTGATGAACTCGGGCGCGTGATCGTTGTGATCGTGCACGGTGACGATCACTCGAGCGTAGTTGCGCTTGGCTGGTGTGCCCTGATCCTTGACCATCACCGTCAGCACGTGCTGCTCGATGGCCTCCCGATCAAGCGGTTCGTTCAACGTAATCGAGCCCAACACCGAATCCACGTGGAAGATCTCGAGTGAGGCCTGAGTCTGCGCCGCGTGTAGGCTGTAAAAGACCTTCTTATCCTCGTCCTCGTCGGTCGCGTGCAGCTGCAGAATTTTCTCGCCCTTCTCGACATTCTCCGAGATGTCGACGCGATACGTGTTCTCGGTAAACTCCGGCCGATGATCGTTGATGTCGATCACTGTAACGAGCAGCTGCGTCAGCGTCGTGTGCACGCCATCGGTTACACCGATCGTGAGGTTGTAAAAATTCTGGGTCTCCCAATCCAGCCTCTTGGCCAGCAGCACGTTACCGTTGTCGCGACCGATGAAGAACTCGTCGCGCTTGTCGCCGTCTAAAACGCGTCGGCAAAATTCAGGGTGACTTTCGTGATCTCTAGCACTTAATCCCATTGTGGATACGAACGATCGCAACGTTTAAGAAAGTATATATAACAAAAATCAGAGATATCTTTTTATAATTAAATATAATCCTTATCTTTGCATGTTAGAAACTTTAAAATTAAAAGTTAAATTACTGAACAATTATATCACTGGCACGAGAATGATAAAGAACGCGATGTCTTACACGGAATTCTCTTTTGTCTTGGATCATCGTGAAAAATGTATATCCGTCCTTACCTAAAATATCGTACCACAGAGGATCACCGTCTCTATCGCTAGCTTGCACGAGGGCGACTAAAAAGCCCGCCTCGTCGCTCTCCGTGACTTCCACGCTTTGATTGTTTGTCTTGAACACTGGAGGGTTCTCCGATTCCTTCGGCGCCTCCACAACTTGAACGGAAACTCGGGTCTGATGACTGCGCTGGGGCTCGCCGTGATCGGCCGCTCGTATCTGCAGGATATACAGCACATGGAAATTCCAATTCAAATCGAGTTTACATTGCAGGAGTATCGAGTACGAATATGCTACATTATAAAATCACAATCTAAAATCCAACGTGATGTAATATGATGCAAAGGACCCCGCACAAACCTTATGGAAAATGGCTTTCAGTGAAATTGGCTGAAACTTTGCCATTTTGTACTTCAAGTAATGCTGATCGAAAATTACCATTGCCACAAGTCAATCCTATGTACCGTTTTTGTTCTAAAAGGGCTCAAAGTTTAATATAACACAGGATCACAAAAAAATTTTTTTGAAAAGTTCCTGGGACCAGAGTAGGCGTTCCTTATAGATTTTGGGTCACTGAATCCGAATTCGTAAACCGTTCTATCACGTCTATAGGTTTTTAGATAATTAAAAATAGCTGAAATTCTGTATTTTCCGCTATTCTTATCGATTATCTAAAAAACTAGACGTGATAGAAGAAAACGTTTTACGAATTCGGATTCAGTGACCCAAAATCTATAAGGAACGCCTACTCTGATCCCAGGAACTTTTCCAAAAATTTTTTGTGTGGTCCTGTGTTAAACTTTGAGCCCTTTGAGAACAAAAACGGCTCATAGGATTAACTTGTGGCAATGGTAACTTTCGATCAGCATCACTTGAAGTACGAAATGGCAAAGCTTCAGCCAATTTCACTGAAAGCCATTTTCCATAAGGTTTGTGCGGGGTCCTTTACTCCAATTCCCTTTTGCCCCAATATTTCTCCTCTATGCGCCAATTGTTATGCAATTTAACGCTACTTTCTAACGAATAATTATACGTATCACGCTTTATTTATTATCTTTATTTATCTCTATTAAAAATTTTTTGTTTTTTCCCATGAGACAGGAACACGCTGCGGTTGTAACACAGTTCGCAACATTTACATTTTGCAAATGTCAGTGGCAATTATCTTACAATATATGTAGTTATTCATCCCGTACAATTTACATTTTCGACGATTAAAGCCTGAAACTCTTTCTGTTTTTGATTATGCAAAAAGATCGCGCTCCCTTCCTCTAATAAATAAAACAGTTATTTGTACACCGCTAAAGTGTTTTTAATTAAAAAAAAAACAATTACCATGTATTTTTAATGAAAAAAAGAAAACAATTACCATCATTTCGTATTCTTGACCAGCCTCGAATCCACGCTGGGAGTACACCATCCCCGTGGTGGGATGAATTTTAAACTTGCCCTTTCCCCGACCGCCTTTGATGCTATACTGGATTCTCCCGTTGTCACCGATATCTTGGTCATACGCAAGAACCTAAACGTAAATTTTGAGAGTTATCTCGCTGTCACTACATTACAATAAACCCATCAACTATGACGGTAATTCATCCATCAGAAAGGAAGTTAGTAGACTGCATGTAATCTATAACGGCGTCGAGAGAACGCTGCGAAGAAGAATTCACATACTCCGACACTGACTAGCGTTATTTAACCCATTAAGTGAATCCTTCGCGCTTTTTTTTTTAAATTCTTGTAACTCGGATTCTAATCAAAATTTTTAGACCGCAATTGATATTTAGAAGTAAAAAGAGTTGCTCTTTCCGAAAATCGACGATAGCGTGGAATGTCTGGAAAAAAGATCTAAAGGTAGGTACTTGAAAGTGGAGATAATAACAGTAAGTGACTTTTTGCCTTTTTATTGACAAATATTTAATTAATAAATGATTTCGTCTACCTTTATGAGAGAGAAGAGAATAGAATAAATTGATATAATTATTTAGTGAAAAAAATGTTCTTTTTTTCCAATTTTTATGCAATTTAACATTATAAAGATTTCAAAAGCAAAATTTTTCCATCCTCTACCCTCGTAAAAAGGGATGAAAGAGGAAAAGGGATTTTTTTCTCTTCTTTATGCATTTCGATGTTATAAAGATTTAGACTATCATTTGTTTTGTATCATTACATCTACTCTGTAGGAGTTGAAAGGGGTAAAATAAAAATATTTTTTTTTAATTTATTGTGCATCTTGATGCTTTGAAAACTTCAAGATAATATGTATCGTCTTCGACTCCTTATGATGGAAAATTGTAAAATATTTTGATGTGTATTTTTCATTCTTTTGCCGTTAAAATTTATGTCAATTTTGCCCAACTATCATTACTCAAATAATAATTATATCGATTTATTCTACTCAACAAGATAAACGAAATCATTTATTAGTTAAATATTTATCGGTAAAAAGACAGGGGTCACTTTTTTATCTTTATTTTTTTATCTCTACTTTATATCTTTTTTCCAGACATCTTCGACCAGATTTTCGGAAAGAACAACTCCTTTTACCTCTAAATACCAATTACAGTCTATAAATTTTGATTAGGACCCGAGTTACAAGGATTTAAAAGCAAAAAAGCGCGTAGCAGTTACCTGAAACTTAATAGTTAACATAAACATTCCTACACTAAGAAAAAAATTTGTTAAAAAACTAAAATATTTAGTCCGATACGTTCAACTAAAATATTAGTTGGTTTAACTGAACATTGGTTGAATTAAAAAAAGTATAGTTCATTCATGTCAACAATCAAAATTTTTAAATCAAGAATTAGTTAATTCAATTAATATTCAGTTAAACCAGCTAATGTTTTAGTTGAACGTATCGGATTAAATATTTTAGTTTTTCAACAAATTTTTTTTCTCAGTGTATGAAAGATCGTAAAAGTGGCTCGTATCGACGCACGTATCTCTTAAAAGAAAATCTTGCTTTCTTTTACATAAAAGATACTTCTTTCTGCAATCCTCTAAACGCAAAATGCATACTCAGGCTCGCGAGAGATAGAGGTAGGTGCAACGCAACTTGCGCAATTCCTTACGGCGTCGCGGAAAACAACGAGCCTTCGATCGAAGCGCAGTGTGGCATAATCCGCATGCGGTACATCGAGAAAGAGCTAAGATCGTCGTGATAGCAAAATGCAGCAGGCTCCTCCGGTCTATCACCGGTGTGCCTCAAGCGTGCTAACTAACGATCGCGATCGCGGGGTGCCGCAGACTCGAACAGAGTTGGTAGCCGAGCGAAACGGAAACGTTGCGGTGCGACGCATGAGAGGGATGTACGTTCCCGCGAGTACATTTGCGTGTTATTCTCAGCAAAACGGACGAGTCCAGCGTGTACACGGAAAAAATATAGTTGTCTCTCTCTGTTAGCTTCCGCTGTCTCTACCGACAGCCCTCCATGTTTCTTCCTCTTGCTCTCTCCAAGCAAACATTTTTCTCCGCGAACATTTTTACACCGCCGGTCTCGTCGGTTGCTGCACCAACGGCGATCGCGTTTCTCCTTCCGGCATCTTCTTCAGCATGGGAAAACGGGAAATCGAGGCGCGATAAACCTGACTAATTACTTGTCCGACTTCGCGCGAAAGGCGTTGAGCCCGCGCCTTGATGTCTCTCTTGGCGCGCCGCCGGCTGGTTCTTGGCGTTTCAGCACATGCATCCTCGCGCACGCATCGTGCCTCCGTTATTTGCAATTTCGAATCTACGCTCAGCGTTTGAGACGATACGCATACGCAGATATAAACCGCGATATCTCGTTCCGCCCTATTTCCCTCCAGCTGCGCGTTCGCTCGTGAACGCTTGTCGATCGCGTGTCTTACGCAGACGTTGCGCGATGTGCAATATACAATCCTCGGAAATATATCCCTTCGACGTGTCGAAGTAGCGATCGGGGTGCGAACGATCCGTGCCGAGCCGGGAATCCAGCGAAAAATTTCGGCTGATATCCTTACTAAACGCAAGATCCTCGGTGGTGTGCAATCATTAGTAGCGATAAGATATACGGAACATTCTCAGGCGGCAGCCTCGCGTACGATAAGGCAACATTCAGGAGGGCAATACACATAGGCGAACAAAAGAGAGGCACGAATTATCAGATAAAGAGAGAAGGATGCGAAGAGGAGGAACGGAGAGAGAGAGAAAGAGAGAGACACAGACGCGGGGGTGAAAAGGGGTGCAGCCAAGAATGCCAAGTATGTTATATGTACAGGGTTTCTATAAAGTCTGTCCCCACCCCTATATTTCGGAAACGGCTCAAAATTATGAAAAACCGCGAAATGTGTTCGATCATTTCGAGGGGTTAGGTTACTCTTTTAACCCTTTGAAGTACACATTTTTCTTTATTGTTAATTTATAGGCAACCTATGTATTTATAAGTTATAGGTTTTTTGGGTTGCTGATTACGAATCTGATCGAAATTCAAAAATTCAAAATGGCGGATCCAATTTCACGCAAATTGCTTAAATTTTTGCATTTCAGGCACGCCATTTTGGATCATTTTAAATTTTTGAATTTCGATCTCAGATTCGTAATCAGCGACCCCAAAGTCTAAAGTATGCAAGTTTCGATATTGATATGACGATATTACACTTATAGATCACTGTAAAATACATTTTTTTCTGAAAAATATGCTATTTTCACAATTTGTTTATTTATAGCATTGTTACAACTAACAAAATTTGATTCTTCACATTTTTTATATGTCTGTTATATATATAACATCTTATAGATCTTAAAAGTACAAAAAATCCGGATGAAAAGATCAAAAACATCGTTTAAAATTTAAATAATTAAAAATAAAGAAAACAAAGGTGGGATTGTGGGACTCCACCATGCTTCAAAGGGTTAAGAAAATTGGGTAGGTTGTCCCCCCAAGAGGATGCGCCAGGAGGATCTCAACTTAAAAAGAGCCGTTTCCAAAATATAAGGGTGGGGACAGACTTTATAGAAACCCTGTATATACATATATATAGTACATAAAGACTGTGCGCAGAGTAGGACAAAACATTCAATTAGCCCTTGAATGGTCGTGCACGGAAACTTGATTACCGAATAAAATGCTGTTATATAAATATCCATCTATTATAATTATCAACTTTATCGGCGACAGTTAGCTTCTGGAAATAATTCCAGATTACGCGCGACCAGTCAAGGGTGCGATCGATTAAAGTGCGTGTACACGTGACCGTCCTATCGACGGGCACAGCGGTAGCATGAGAGAAAGAAATATATGTAATCATAAACATGGATTAAAACGTACAATCGGCATAAAAGCGCTCGTGAATCAACGCAAACGGCCCGCGTAAAAATGAAATAATCCGGCCAGTCTCCCACAGGGCCGTCTTGACCGCGTGTGCAGAGAATACGCCGCACACGGGCGGCAGAATAAAAGGAGCTTATTCTGGTTGAGAGCAGAAGTTTGGACGGAATAAAATAATGTTTTTTATGAAAATATATAACATTTTTCAAACTTGAGCAGGAAACAAGACATCAAAACAGTACCTAAAAGTACTGCGACAAAGTAGCGTTATAGTATTTCAAATTTGTTTCCAAGGCTGAAAATCGACAAATATAATAATTTTTTTCATTGTTCTTTATTTCGTCTACCTGTTTGAATAAATACCCAAGTTCAAAAGTTGCTGTTCATTGACTCTATATACACTGAGAAAAAAAGCTGTTGCTTCAATTAAAGTGGTATCACGGGGTGCCAAAAACACAAGTAGTTCATTCAATTGTATTATTAATAGACCCAATATTTGGATTATTAAAACAATGATTGAATTATTGGTTTAAAAATGCAGACATTGGGTCTAATAATAATACAATTGAATGAACTACTTATATTTTTGGCATCCCGTGATACCACTTTAATTGAAGCAACAGCTTTTTTTTCTCAGTGTAGAAAGAAGTTTTTTTCTGCCTTGTCCAGTCCAACAGAATAAATTTTGATTTATTTAGATTCAGCTTAAGGGGGGAGGGGCGGCAATTGTTCGCTGGCACACAGGCGGCACCAATGCTTAAGACGGCCCTGGTCCCGCATAATCAAATATAATATATAGTACATAAGAGTTATTATATGCTCGCGCGCTGCGCCAGGCGCCTATTTTACGTGCCAAGGTGTCCTTACCCTGAAGATACGATCTCCTGACAAGGTGTCGGGGCTAAATGTCTCCCAAGTCCCGTTCTCTAGTAACGTATCGACCGAAAGGTCGAACTCCCGCGAGCGGTTCCTCGATTTCTGTCGAGAACCAGAGAGGACAGCTTTTAGCCTCAGGACTGTTTCTATCGGGCGCAATTCGATTTTTTTCTCTCCCCTTCCCGACGAGCTATATATGTCGTGTCTGCGCGCCGATCGTTTATCCTCGTTATCCTTCTTCCTGCCTGCGCGACGACGTCGCCGACCTCGCGTCGCCCGAGAGAGAAAAACTTGAAGCCCATTCAAGTCCCGACGTAATAAAGCCGCGCGAAACTTCGCGCCGCTCTACACCCTTTTAAGTGGAAAGGCCTGACATTTTTGCATAATTACTTTCGCACGTGTTCTCATTTCACATCGGCATAGCATTACACCCGGTATCGCATAAAGCGATTGCAAAATTATTTAATATGTATTTCATGCGCGCAGAGACGGGATTTTTAATTTAAAACCTTTTTTTGTCAGCGAGATTGGTAGGTATTGTTTCGTAATGCAAAGTTAATGCTTTTGTTTCGAAAAATTCGTTCTCCGTTTTGTATTTTTCAGACACCGTGCTGCAGTAAAAAGCGTTTTTTCCTCAGTGTTTTTCTATTTCCTCGTAACACGATGCGGATTAAACACATTCCGTATATGTATGGTATAGCTGTGAACAAATAACGTTAATATTTGTGTCGTATGTATGTATGTATTGTGTGGGGATGTGTGTGTATGTGTGTATGTGCGTGTGCATGAGGATCGACTGACAGAACTGTAATGAAAATTAGCACACCGAAAGAACGATAAGGTTGCCACAACCACTATAATAGTAATATTTGGTTCAGCCACATCCTGTAGTTGTCACATTCACATTGTTTTGTGTAGTGCATCTATATATGTTTGTCTCAACATTCACTATGTTTGTCTCAACATTCACTATGTTTGCTGTACCAAATGCATATAGTTGCCTTCACATCAATGTGAATGTGACAACCATAGGACGTGGCTGTACCAAATATTACTATTATTGTGGTTGTGGCAACCTTATCGTTTTTTCCGTGCATATTTTATACGCGCTATCAATACCGGTTAAGACACAACAGACTTTGCGTCTTTAACGACTTTTCTACGACAATTCAATCTGAAATATAAATTAAAAGGACTTTTCTTTTCCTTCGCTGTTACCTCACGACAAAATCTCGCGGTCGTGCCTAATTGTAAGCGCGCCGTATTTAAGTATTGATCTCCCTTGGATCAAGGTCGTAAATTCTCCCGTCTTCAATTAGGTCTGCACCGTTTCAGCGACGCCTCGTAATTTAATTTGCGCCGGCCGACCTCCAACCGATGCTCGTGTTTGCAGCGGACGTGCGACGTTCACATGGAGGTTCACCTTCGTATTCACAAAGGTTACGAAAGAAAGAGAGAGAGAACGATAGAGAAAGAGAGATGGGAGAGAGAAGTGGGACGATGTGCCGGGGACATCCTCGTGCTAGGGTTCATGAACTAAATCTACCCTTTCTATGCGACGATACTCGGTGACAGGTTACTTTGATCACATCGAGAAGAGGAGGCTCTGATGGGAAAACGATAACGAGCAGCGAGGGAGGAGGAAGAAGAGGAGAAGAAGTCGCAAGCGGTCTGCTTCATGTTGGTACGATATATCAGACTGGTTCTCCTTTTTTTTGTTTTTACGGCCCGCCAGCGTGACGCTCTTACGAATTGTGCGTTGGTGGAATACCCGCGAATTCCGGGCCAAGTCGTCGTCACGACGACCAACGTGAAACGTGAATAGAATTTTACACGCTCGTGTCGCGAGACGATTCATCGTCCGCATTGCGGATTTAAACAATTTCACAGGTACAAGATACGCGCGGTATGTACAGCGGGACACAAAGGTGGGCGCTTTTTACACGTGGACGACAACGGAGAAAGCAGAGGATCGTTCGGGAGAGATTTGGGTCGCTGTTCGCGACCGCCTTTGTTCCGTGTCCCGGTCCATCCCGTCGGTGTGGAAATGTATTTACAAGAAACCCGGACGAATGGAAAGCCCATCGGGAAGGCCGCGTAATGCGCAGAAAAAAAGTCGAAGAAATATGTACCTGGAAGAGCGGCTTGTCGGTCGCCGGCGACGCCGGAATCTGAACCGTGTAGAACTTTTGCTCGAATTCAGGGCCATGGTCGTTAATGTCCGCTACCTCGATGACGACTCTCGTGGTCGACGACAAAGGCGGCCTGCCGTTGTCTTTCACAGTCACCTGAAAATACGAGATCACCAATTACAGCATGGAACTATTTATTGTATCATCGAGGATACGCGTTACGTTGGAACCGCGAATGAATCGTTTAAAGATATATAATGCAATATAAAACAAATATATATGTAAATTTTATTGTAGAGTTGTTACATTAACATAACTGGATAAAGACTGAAGAAGATAATAAATACTGAAATAAAAAAAAGATGTAAAGCAGTGCGAAAGATTGCCTGATGAATTATGTAACACCCGTTGTACACCGTTGTATTTAAAATTTTATCTTTATGATAACCATATTTCGATAACATAAAGAAAAAAAATAGAATATAATAATCTCATAAATATGAAAATTTTATTAATTACAAAATATTATAAATATCGTTACGAGAGAGAAAGAGGGAGAGCGAGCTACGTTATCGAAACGGATTTAGTAATATCCGAATATTGAAAAGCCAGCAACAGTAATTTCAGCGAATAAACGAGTTAATACGAATTCTGATTAATTCATGGTTAAATTAACGCGGATACTGGGCTATCAACAAATCAAATCACAGCATCAACATATCGACTCGATTTATTACTACCCCTCGTAATGAAAGTATGCTTTACTACGCAAATTTCAATATATATCTCTCTCTCTCTTTCTCATCGAGGCATTTGTTAATATACAAATTGCGCTCTCATTTTCTCTTTCCGCGTGTCGCGATAAATACCCCCATGTATTCGAATTCCATAACTATAACGGAGATACGCGTGCACGCATAAATTAATATTCTCGTTCGATTATTCAGGAAATACACGCGAAACACGTGTGATGAGGGAAATACACTTTCCCTCGATTCGCAGCGTCGATTATTAGCCGGAAAATGAAAGAGGGCGGAGGGAAGGTGCGTTGGGAAAAAGTTCAAAAGGTATTCCACCACGTAATGCGATAGCTTTCTACATTTTCTCCGCCGCGCCGGTACGATTTTTCGTACGGTCGCCACCCCTTTTTCTCGCTTACTGCAGTCGTTGTCTTATCGCGCACGTTTCTCCTCGTCCTGCGAAAATCCTGGACTTTCATGCGCGAATATCGCACGTACGATCTGGGCAGTCGGCTGTGCTGACCGGAAGAGGAGGAGGAAGAGGAGCTTCGGGTCGTAAAACCAAGTGTCCCCGCATCCGAGACGACATCGCAAATCCGAGATTCCGGCCTTCGTACTCGCGTCGCCCGTGAGAATCGCATAATTTTCGCGATTTCAAATTTAGATGCCGCGGGCACATCAAAATGATCTTCATAAAAGAGCACGATCTTTTTAAAAGTTGCTTTTTCAAATCGTTTCAGATATCAGCGTCGCGTGACAAACATCTTTCCACGGTAAACGTCGAAACGTGTGTCACCAGGTCGTCAAGACCAGAGAGATAAATTTATAATTAAACTTCGTGAATAAGTCATGCGATGGGATACTTTTGTGATGTTCGCTTACACTGTCAAATTAACTTCAATTTGAGTCATTTTTAACTATTCTATAGGTCGCCACTGCTCCTACTCAATATGTCGTTAATCTCGACACCTTGTTTTAGTAAAATTAACTAACAAATATGTCATTTTGACACACATGGTAGTTAAAAAAAGAACAAAGTGTTAACCATTGTTTTAGTTAAATTAACGACATATTGAGTAGGAGTAGTGGCGACCCAAAGGAATTAACATTGTTAATTCTTGTGGGTCATTTTTAATTATTCTATAGGTCGCCACTGCTCTTACCCAATATGTTGTTAATTTCAACCTTGTTTTAGTTAAATTAACGACAAATGTGGTCGTTTTGACACACACATTGGTTAAATGTTAACCAATGTTTTAGTTAAAATGACTACATATTGGGTAGGAGCAGTGGCGACGTATAGAATAGTTAAAAATGACCCAAAGGAATTAACAGTGAACAGTGTACCGTTCGCGCGAATTTCAGTCGCAAGATTTAATTTGCGTCTTCGCATCTGCCGATAGCCGACCGCGTCCTCGATCACTTTTATTTACCTCATACCTCTTATAAATCTCGAATGTCCCGGTTTCTTAAGAGAAAACGCTCCCCGTTCTATTCTACGCCCAGTTCTATAGATAGATCCGCTTCCTAGAGCGGCCCTTCGCGCAGCCCAGTAACGAAGCATGTGACTCATCGCGACGAACGCTCTATTACGAAGCCGACCGGGCGATCTGTCCATCCGTCCGGCGGAAGAGCCGCCGGGTAGACTGATGAGAGAGCAGACCGGTTACGAAATTCTCCGTCTCGGGGCCCCGCCGTTCCCCGCCGTCGTTCTTCGGCGCAATAATCGGTCCTCTCACGAAGCAATTTCCGCCCGTGGTAGTGGGAAAGAGAGAGAGAGAACGGAGGAAGACTGCGGAGAGACCGCGACGTAAATCCAATGTCCCCCGGGACATCTCGGGAGAGGACTATGCGCGTCAGATCCTCCGGGGTAACACCTGCACTAAATTAGGAGTACGAAACTCCGTTTTATACACCGGACGTCGGGCCGAGTACGGGGAACACACTCTCGTCTGCGACACGACGACGCGAAACAGCTCCGGATTTCCCTCTTATTCGCGTCGGCCACGTGCTTATCCGCACTGTCACATCTCTATACAGGATGATCCGAATTCATTAACTAGAGTACACCTGGAGAATTTTTCTTCTGCACTTTCCGCTTTGAATTTTTTCATCCAATTTGTTCATGAGAGATTATTATCTTCTCGGCTTAATCACCTTGTACATAATGGCCTCCAAAACGAGAACACTAATATTCTCCTTTACCTCGGAAACGAGAGAATCTTTACGAAATCAAAACAGCTTCACGAAACATGATGCAAGGAGAGCTTGTTTTCCGACGGTGTAATTTTTCCATTATTATGACGTCAATTATGTGAAAATCGTGTGCGTCCTATTTAATGAATTCGTAGAGCGCATCAGCACCGGAATTCTGCCATGTCGCGTTCGTTCCTTCGAGGCTATATAAATTTCATCACAGTCATCTTCTCGTATCTTCAAGGCGGAGGAATATATTAAGTGTCCCATTTCTGGAACACCCTGTACAAGATGAACATGGGCCCTTACAGCGTGGTAGATTTAAACGCTTGGCCGATCGCGCTAAATCCGTCCGAGCGTCGTCGTATCTCGCCCGAAGGTGCCTCGCAAGTTTCCTCGCTTCGCACTCCCTTCAAGCACTCGCAATTTTATCATTTCACTCGGAGTGCTCGCGCTCCGGGCTACCGGGACGGTTTAATATCGGTATGCGATCTATGTAAACCACACGGAAGGGTTGGCGAGATTCCGAGAACGCGAGTCAGCACAGTAAACATGCGAATTCTAAGTAAAGATCATTATCTCGCCGCGCACTAAATATGTCTTCTTTCTTCTTTACGTCCGATCTACGCATGATGAATGCGCGTTGATGACAATTTGCAATGGGTTTCTCATCAGCCTATCGTTTTTCACAGTCATTGCACAATGTTCAAACGTTTTTCGATTGCATGATACATTCGAAACTAACAAACGATACTTTCCACTAGCAGAAAATTCATTTGTATTTTGAAATTAATTATTATTTATTATTAATTATTAATTATTAATTAAGATATCATACAGAGTACTGCATAATCCAGATACTATATCTCTACTAGTTTTTTGATATAAAGCCAATTTTTTTTAACGGAAATATCAAGGAAAGTTATTATTTATCTCAATGTTATTCTTACTTTTTAATGTTATTTATATTTAAAAATAATTATTACAAGATGTAATGCAGAGTATTAACTACATAATCCAAATACCACGTTATTAGTTCTTCGATACACTTAAAGCCAATTTTTTAAGCGGAAATATCAAGAAAAGATATTATTTATCTCAATGTTATTCTTACTTTTCAACGTTAAATTCATTTATATTTAAAAATTAATTATTACAAGATGTTATGCAGGGTACTACATAAACCAGATACTACGCTATTAGTTCTTCAATACATCTACACTGAAAAAGAAATTCTTGGTAAACTTGTGAGATGCATTTAGTATACTTTCTTTTCAAGTATTTGATTATTATTACCGATTATAATAACAAAACATTTTGTAATAATTATAAACATTTGTAATAATTAAAAAAGAGCAAATTTTGTTTAGTTGAATCAACTAAATTATGTAATACTTATACGTTTAGTTGAAACTATTTCACCATAGCTGGCTTGGTACACGGAAAAAAAAGATATGATGCACATAACCAGAAATATTTAGTTGTAAGCAATATAGCTGCATCACCTAGTTATCTTTGCATGATGAAAATGTATATGGTTGATATAACTTATGTATTTTGGTGTGTCAACTATATCGCTGTAGTTGCGCGTAGTCTGGTTGTGGCAACCAGAATTTGGTTGGGGCTCATTTAATATGGATAGGTTAA
>NJRP01000420.1:43689-69045 GCA_003063835.1 Aphaenogaster floridana
AAGCTACTCAGTTTTTCTTTTCACATTTTCGATTTGTATTAATACAATGAGAAAAAAATTTGTTGAAAAACTGAAATATTTAGTCTGTTACGTTCCTGTCTCTTATACACATCTAGATGTGTATAAGAGACAGCACACACCCACCGTATCAAACGTCGGGTAAACGCGCGCGCGATTTTCCTTTTTCTTCCCCGTTCAAACGTATAGCCGTAAAGTTTACCTTCAATTAAAGCGTTGCTTCTTAAAGTGCAATTAATAATCCTAATTGGTATTACACGGCGAGTACGCGCGCTTTATCTAGATGAATATCGAGTTTCCTCCGGAAACGTTGGATCGCGATAAACTCTTTAGAATCTCTCGTAATCGAAACTATGTTTAGTTTTAACAATCAATCGCGTACCTATCAATCGATAAGCTACGATCGCAATACAATTGATTCGCAGAGCGCAACAAAGTGTGCGTGCTCGGTCTTTCCTTTTTTTTTTGCGCGCGCGAGAATTTTCCTCGACCGCGCGCACCTTGTATCTCGTCCGTCATTCGGCCGCAACACACGAGATATTTGCGGAGTTTCCACCGTGGAGATTCCTGGATATTCATCATGATTATTTTCTCCCTACTAGGGCCGCGCGCAAAAGACCGAGCTCTTTTGCGAACCGCCGCCGCGAGGGACAAACAGAGAGAGAAACTGGGCGAATGAGAGTGGCGCCGGGCATTAATTATATACCGTTGCTCCGTGCACAGCTTTATGCATTGGATGCGCGAACAGAGCAACCTCTTTTTTTTCCTCTGCGCTTCGCATTTCGATGGAGAAGAGCGAAAAGAGAATCAAGTAATTTGATGTTTCGATCTTCATGCCTGTTGCGAAACAAAAAAGATCAACTCTTTCGATATCGATGTACTGGCAACGTGAAATTCCGCGAATATGTAAAATTAGATTGTTTAAATTAAATGTACTCACTGTGCGCTACTCATGCAACCTCCATTATTTCATTTGGCGAGGAGTTTTGAGACTTTTATAGAATAATTTCGCAACAATGAACAAGATAGATGTGTTGTTTGAAGAATGCAATTGTTGTATATAGGCGTATTTACTCTTTTCATCCGTTGTGCTGAACAAAGTAGCTTGCAAGTTTACCGCACGCGTACGTTGACAGCTCAAACAGCGGATATTTTTGCATTTCCCCGGATGTCTCCCGAGATGCGAAACTTCTTATCTACGAACGACGCACGAGGCAGTGCAACCCCATTGTTTCTCGGTTCCTTTGACAACGGCGTCGCGCAGCACTCCCTCATTGTCACGGTAACGTCACGTGCACCGGCTCGGAAGTTTCCGTTGCAAGAAGGATCAGACATTGAGAGTTGGGCGTCGCGACGATAATCCTTAGGACGGCGCGCGAAAGACGACAGGAAGAATGTCAATTAAGCGACTTCAGCGACGTTTCTGAGTGTCCAACCGACGAGACCGGAAGCAGGGCGAAGGGTTTCGCGGCGAGGTAGTACGGTAGATTACAAGGAATGTACAAGGGAGAAGAACAAGACGTAGGATGGAACTGAGAGATGCTCCGGCAGAAAGCTTCTTTCCCCAGCCTTACGTCGCTTATTGATCCTTTCCTCTCCATCCGTCGTCTATTTTTAATAGCATTTACCACGCATTTCTTTACATTTTGAATGAAATAAAACATAAAACTCGAAAGAGTAGCATCGGAGTTATGATTCATGATATACGACGTGTGACGATATATTTTTTCAAATATAATCATACGAGGTGTGATAAAAAAATACCCGCATTATATCTGTAACTCTGCTAAGTAATACACTGAGAAAAAAGTACTTAAAAATTTATTTCTATGAAATAAGATTTATTTAAATACGGCGAAATGAAATTTTATTTCTAGCAAATGAACCATCTAATGTATCATAGTTAAATTTAACTATGATGTTACATTTCTATGAAATACATTTAATTTTTCTCATTAGATGGTTCATTTTCTAGAAATAAAATTTCATTTCGCCGTATTTAAATAAATTTTATTTCATAGAAATAAATTTTTAAGTACTTTTTTTTCAGTGTATACTGTTTATATTATATTCCTTTGGGTCACCACTGCTCCTACTCAATATGTCGTTAATTTAACTAAAACAATTGTTAACATTTTGTTATTTTTAACTACCAGGTGTGTCAAAATGACATATTTGTCGTTAATTTAATTAAAACAAGATGTCAAATTTAACGACATATTGAGCAGTGGCGACCTATAGAATAGTTAAAAGTGATTCAAATTAAAGTTAATTTGACACGATGAATTTTTAACAGTGTAGATATTCGACTCCTTGTGGCGATATTACCTGAGATTCCCCCTCCATACACTGTTTTAAATTTGTAATGTTAAATTGAATCAAATTTGGGTCATTTATAACCATTCCTATAGGTCACCACTCTTACCCAATATATTGTTAATTTAATTAGAACAATTGAATTAAATCATTTAACTTAAAGAATGTGTTAACATCTATATATTCACTAATTACATAAGGCAATGTAACTCTTTTACTTGGGTCAAAAATAACCAAATATGATTTAACACAAGAAATTGATTTAAATTTGATTCTTTAATATCTAACAGTGTACAGCACAAAGAACGACCCGAAACCGCTTGCCTTTTGAGCAAGCATTGACGTAATACGTGTATTAGCCGTTCGTCGCATTTTGGACTCGCTTAAAATGTTGAAAGAAAAAGAGCAAGCATCCCTGTTATTGAACAACCATTCACCTGACATGACTTCTTGTGACTTCTGACTCTCCCCCCAACTGAAGATGTCACTGAAAAGGAAGAGATTTCATGACATCGAAATAATAAGAAGTAAGAAAAGATACAACGAAGCATCCGAAGAACATTCCGAAAGATTTATTTTAAAAATGTTACCAACAATGGCAGAGTCGCTGGCAATTGGCATAAGTGTGTAGCTGCAAAAAGGAAGTACTTTGAAGGGGATATTAACTGCTTATACCAATATCTAATAAAGTTTGTTTTTAACAGAACTGTAAGAAAATGCGTACGAACAAACAGTCGGACCGGCGCGAAAATCGAGCATATTCTAAGAATAATAACTAGGTTTAAGCGTAAACAGCGCCTCTCGTTTGACCTTAAAGGCGACGCATGAAACATCGGAGCGAGATTATTTGGAGAAATCGACCACGTATAACGCGAAGTAGATAACAGGTGTTTCGCTCTTCGTCGTACGAATTTAACCGCTGAAGCAGTGCTCCGCCGTGTAGTATTAGACCGATTGAAGTTCGATCTCCGACTTCATTTGTATTAATTCCCAAGTGAAAGTGTTTAAATAAATAGTGTTCAAAATAATTAGTGAACTCAACTATCTTCATCCCCGGAATCCAACACCGTCCTATCAAATAAATTATAAATCTCTCTTAGGAAAAAGGTGTTGAGGAGGAAGGAAAAAAAAGCTAGCAGGAATAGGGAGTCGGAAGAAGAAGTGTGTGAAGGAGATTGGACAGATGAAATCTGATACAGGGTTACAAGGGCTGTAAGTTACATCTAGTCATAGTTTAGTTTAGTTAGTAAGAAGGTGTGGAAGTATGAGTGTGGATAAGGAAAAAATTGTAAACCAAGTCCCTTCTTGGCTATAAATGCTCGAAGTAATAAATTCTATTCTATTATAAATCTCTCTTTACAAAAAAGGGAAGAGACTTTTATTTTACAGAACCAGTCCGGGTATTTTTGGATCACCCCAATGTAGAACTGATGTGTCGAATGCAAACAGAGATAACTGGATTCGCCTATGCGGGATGAATCACGCGTTTCGCGGCGTTAATCATCCTCGAAAGACGCTGAGCGAGCGCGGCATTCGTCTTCGCCTTACGGCGTGCCGTTGTCGGGAATCGGCGTGCATTACGCGCCGCGTTCGAGCGGAAGCGCAGCCGCCGCGAACCTGCGGAAGAAACCTCGTGAAGAATAGCGCCAAGCGCCCGTCCGACCGCCCTTATTAATATACGCGGCACATGTTGAAAACGACCGATCGTGCACGGCATCGAACCTGAAATATGTTCGTGTGTATGTATCTTGGAGAAGACGGCGTATTTTTTCAACGTCGCGGTCGGAAAGAAGCGCGAAAAATCGTGCCTATTAAGAAGATCGCGGTAAAAAGCTTTTGGTGACGAGGGGGTGGTTTGCAAGTCTCACGAGTTCACGCACGAACACGCGACGCTATCGATCGCGGAATACTTTTGAGCAGATGCGACTAAGCGAATTTACAATTAGTCGATCTGTTCATCACTTTAAACATGCGGGTCTACGAGAGCAACGAGCCGCGATTGCAGAGAACGAATTGCGGTCATTTAATATAGTGCCTTAAAAAGGTGAAAAACCAATTTACGGTTTGATACTTATGCTCGAGTAAAAATGCTTCATTTTGAAGTTACTTAACAGCGCGGTAAGAAATTTGCATGGCCAAATAGAGATTCTGGGCAGTCAATCTACTACCGCGTTTTTTAAATGCTTCCAACTTTTTCGATTTCTCATCAGGATTACCCGTCCTCTTTCTTCTGTGGAAGGCAGGGTAGAAAATTAATTCAAAAATTTGCTGCGCAGCGTCTGCAAGAGTGACACATTGAGTGAAAATTGATTCTTACGTGCTTCCCGAATTATCGGCGACTTCGATTTGCATTCAAGTACGACCGGTCGATCATAAATTTCGATGAAATATTCTCGAGCGAATACTTGAAGCAGCAGCTAGAGGGTCTGTTCCACGGTAGTAAGCAACTTTCTGGCTTACTTTGAATAGGAGGAGTGTCTAAAGCGCACCTGAAAACAGAAGGGCATTGAAAGTCTGACCGAAGATGTAATGGTCACGTCAATAAAGCCCCTTCAGCTCGTCACATATTTGTGAATTCGACAGTTTCTTTATATCTCTATCTTCCGCAACACAATTTTAACTCAATTCACTGGAATCTGTCCGATCGAACGGCAAAGGGACATGGTGTGATCCACTGTCGTTGCATGCGCCGTCGAAAGCTAGACGGTATTGTCAATATTTTAGATTCATCGAGTGCTTTGCGTATTACGGTATGCAAAAAGGCGCCTGGTGGCGCGAGATACGCGTGGTTGGTCGAGAAACGGTTTCTTCGTGGTACAGCACAGCCACGGGGATACATCCGGGACTCGTAAATTATGCGTGGAATTATGAAAAAGGGGGACACGGTTGCCCTGGTCACACCGGGTCGCGCAACCTCGGTTGACCTCTCATGCCAAAATACCAGCCAGCCGCCTCGCCCTTTGACATCGGGCTGTACACTGTAAGCGGTATATCGATGACAGATAAACGAGTTTGGCGAGCGAGCGGATGCGCCATAAAAAGAAAGTCTAACGATCCACGCGGAATCTACAGGATATGCGCCCCGTTTAGATGAGCATGCTGCCAATATCGCTGTTTCGGCCAATATCAATTTCGCCAATGTTCGGCATAGTTACAGTTACGGCATGATAGACTCGTGGACTGTGCTACCCGAAAATAAAATGGATTTTTAACTAATATAGAAGAACAGAGCCGAATGTACGTCGTTCTCTTTTTTAGTAGCTACACGGAAGAACATTGGTTTGGCTGAAATAGCTAAAAATTTAGCCAGATGCAGATCCGAAAATAATTTTGTTAGACCATCAAAATAATTATGTAGGACGCTCAAGCATAATGATACTACTGCAAAAAATATTAACATTCTAGCAACCACTTTGAGAGAGCGTCCTACATAATTATTTTGATGGTCCAACATAATTATTTTTAGATACTTCAGCAAATTCTTCTACTTCAACATAATTTCCGTTTAGATACATAAAATATCAATAAAGAAATGAAATTTCTCGCCTTATTGTTGCAATAAGTTGCTCTTGCGTGACACGTTTAATTTCCGTCTTTTACATGAACTTTTGTGTTTGAGAATATATTTGGAAATTCTTTATTGTTTGTCGATAAAAAACTTTACCATCTTTCGCTCAAAGAGCATAATGAGCCGAACGAGCGATTTAATCCGCGTGATTGATAACGAAGGGGTAATCGGCGAGTCTTACGCTAAAAGAAAGCGCTAAAAGAGAAAGCTCTGTACGTTCATTAATTATTCGTGGCGGAGAGGCTTTGCAAAATTGTCGAAGTTTCTCCGCAAGAAGGTGGCGGCAAGGGACCACAGGGGAGGCGATCGTTTTCACGAACTCTTGTTTCTAGAGCCGAGACTCATTTAACTCGGTTACAAACACAAACACGCTGTTAACAACCCGCATCGCCGGATCAAAGCCTGTTAAAGTGATTTCCTGGTCGCGGCACGGATCCGTCGGAGAATTCCCGTAATGATATCTAACGAAATCAGATCCACACACGAGGCGAACTTAAATACTAGAGACTCCTCCAGTTTGCTCGTATCTTCCGGAAAGTATTATTTGATCCGACATAAATTTGAAATATTATTCATTTCGAGATAAATAGTGCTTTAGCTTCGCCAAACAGTCCTATTAATGATAAATGTTGATGCACGGTTTAAAATGCAAAGCGACGATACAGATACACACAATTTGATATTTGATCCTATTCTGTTACAGAGTGCACTTAATTAGATTGGTCGGTGGGGTGCGCTGAAAATTTAAGCGCGACATACGAATAAACGAGAGTATAGCCATTAAAACCAATAACGTGCAATATAATTTAGGACGAGTATACGCACGCTTGTGTTAATTACGAAATACTTTGCCGCGGTAATGTTCCGCGTGTGTTTCTTTTCCGCGTGTGTTTTTTTTATTTGATAGGATTTTATAGTATCAGAACCACTTTAATTGTCGTGAATAATTCAGAAATCTACCTTCCAACGCGTTTAAAAATACACGAGTAAAAATAAAATCTACAAACTGCTTCGCGCATTTACTCGGAACTTGTGGCATTACATAATCATAATTTCGAACACTACAACAATCTGTCGCATTGTAATTCCTATGAAATTTTACGAACGGGCATAAGCACGTAGTCGTTGTGTTTTTAATACTTCGGGAAGAAGTCGGAGTTTAAGTTAGTGGAAAACATCGAGAAATATTTTTTTTTTCAGAAACAGCCAAGAAAGCTAAGATCTGCAATTTTATTTGCAAACTTCCCTGAACGCGCAACAACGCCAAAGTGGCCAGAAAAAAGACGCTGGCGTAAGTTTGTAGAGAACTGCAATAGAATCAGGATAATAGGCACATATTGTAACTTTTGCGATCAAGGCGAAACTGCGCTTGAATTTTGGATTTTACAACATTGCGATACGTGATCCTTTGCTCATAGTCATTCTTCTTTATTGACAAAAAAGACTTTTCGGACTCCAATATTTTATAATTAATCAGTGAAACTCTTCGAAAGAAGAGTCTTAGAAATTCCGACACTTTGGGAAATAGCTTGAAGTCTATCGGCTATATCGAAATTCTCAAAATGGGATGTTTCGCGCGGAGGTAGTAGAAGGAAAGCGCAGGGGATAAAGTTAGGCCTATCAATCGTATTCTATATGGAAGCCTCTTGGTGAAATTGGTATCGCCTCTTTTCCTGCTTTTATCGCCCCGGCGAAATTCCAGTGTCTATCGCCCGTACACGACGTGAGACTATCGCGAGCTCTTTCTTTAATCCCGATGCAGGTAGAAATTCCCTGGGAGGCTCCGCCGACCTTCCCCAGAGAAATGTCTTGCCTCCCCGGTGTCTCACCCTACGACTCTTCTTCTTCTTAGAACCATTGTACCCTTTTCAGCGTTGTTCTATCCGAAGCCTCTCTTCCCCCTCGGCCTCGTTCTGCCGCTTTTACCCCTCTTTCTTTCCGTCGTTGTCCCAAGTCGTCCATTCGTTTCTCGGCCTCTCGCCCCTCGTTCATACTACCCCTTTTCTCTCGCCGTGCTACCCTCAAGTTGGCCTTCTCGCTTTTATCGTCGGAGGCAGCAGATTTTCCTCATTTTACTTTTCAATCTCACGGAGGATGCGATTTTCTTCCTCATTTCCACTCTGACAATATCGAGGGAGCGCCGTCGAGCAGTCGGAGTAAAGAGAGAAAGCAAAAGCGACAGTTGCAGAACTTTATCGACAGTATCGTTGAGAAACGAACGAACGGACGGGGAACGAATGGACGAGCGAAACGAGAAAGGATGCGGCATTAATCCATCTATCAGCTGTTAGCCGCGTTAGCGCGCCATTACGGAACACGATTTGCTCTAACGATTCCGAAACCGATTAGATCGTCCAAACATCGCCGATTGCGAAGACGCTCTATTCTGTTCTCTCGAAGTTTATCCACGCTTCGAATTCATTCGCAATTACATTGCTATAGAAGAACTTGAGAAAGAAAAATCGGTTCATTTGACTTACCTCCAACACGTGCTCCGCTTGATTCTCGCGATCGAGCTTCCTGCCACTGGTGCTGATGAGACCTGTAACACAAATGCGAGTAGAGATTAGCGAGCTGTCCAACGATTAATAAATATCGAGATGGAGCGGTGTTTTGTGCCGCGGCAGGATAGTAAAACGATGGCACTTTGCGCGATGACCCTCCCTCGATAAAATCCCGCGAATGAGGGATGAGGGAGCGGTACAACCCTCGAATTGCGAGCGAACGGAAGGTCCTTCATTTACCGAGACAAAGATCGACCCGATGGAGCGAGGCCGACGAAATTATAGCGTTCAGATTTTGCCACGCGGCGAGTACTCCCTTTCAACCATACCGCCGCGATATCGAGCTTTATTTTACGTCCCACAGAATCCCTTTCATCATGGGCGTGGACGCCCCGCTCGGAAACTCGATTGAGCAAAAATTTGCGAACGTAAAGCCATTGATGAGGGGAGAAATTCTTCCGGTATACCACTTTGCGGAAAACTTCCAAGGGAAGACAGTTTGCGAGCCCTTTTCTTCCAATTTTGGCAGAGAGCTGTTTGTAAAATAATTAATGAGAGATATATAGATATATAGAGAGACGCGCGTTTTTGGAAAGCAGCGACATACAGAAGTTTATTTAGCAAAAAGGTAAACCTCGCGTAAAAAGCCTTCATGAGATGCAAAGTGCGACGCTTCGACAAAGCGACACCGCTAAACAAGGAAAAAAAGAAGCCCTTTAACGCGCGACTGCGCTGCGTAAAGCCAGAGCGATCTTTTTTCTTATTAGTCTTACGGCTTCCGGTGACGGCAGCGTCGGTGACGGCCCAGATTTTATATTACACCGCGAGCTCTGCTAATCGAGTTACAAGGAAGCCGTTGTCGTTCCGCTCGGAGCCCCGACAAGGCAATGCTGGCTCTCGTAACTTTCGCTTTGCGGCCCCGTTATGATTATCGTGGCGTGAATCCGAACTCATGCAACTGATACGATACGGGGATGCCTCGCGTCATTAAAACAATCTAGTTTCACGTTTTCGTCGGCCGAATGCCCGTCGCGTGTTAAACCCGTTGCGTAGCGGGGCGGCCGTTATCGAGGCCACACTGATAGAAAAACTTATGATATTTGTGACTATAATTAAATTGTAAATAATTATGGTTAGATGCACCATTTTTATAGTTATTACTGCTATAATGTTAGTAATAATAACAAAAAATAGTTACAAATACCATAATTTAACTATAATTATTATAGTTAAAAAAGGTTCCAACTATAATAATTAACTATAATAATATAGTTGAATTATGGTGTTTGTAACTATTTTTTGTTATTATTATTAACATTATAGCAGTAATAACTATAAAAATGGTGCACCTAACCATAATTATTTACAATTTAATTATAGTCATGCACGGAAAAAACGATAAGGTTGCCATAACCACAATAAGAGTAACATTTGGTACAGCCACGTTCTGTGGTTGTCACAGCCACGTTCTGTGATTGTCACATTCACATTGATGTGAAGGTAACTATATGCATTTGGTGCAGCAAACATAGTGAATGTTGAAACAAACATATATAGATGCACTACACAAAACAATGTGAATGTGACAACCACAGGACGTGGCTGTACCCAATATTACTATTATTGTGGTTGTGGCAACCTTATCGTTTTTTCCGTGTGAATATCATACACTGAGAGAAAAATTTATGATATTTGTGACTATAATGAAAAGTTAAATAATTATGGTTAGATGCATCATTCTTATACTGCTATATCTTATTACTGCTATAATGTTAGTAATAATAACAAAAAAATAGTTACAAATACCATAATTTAACTATATTATTATAGTGAATTATTATGGTTGGCACCGGTGCCAACCATAATATAGTTAAATTATGGTATTTGTAACTATTTTTGCTTCCTCATAGAGGAAGCTTTGTTTTCGTGAAAAATGCTGTTTTTCAGTTTTCAATGCTAATATGTTTTGACTGTTCTAAAATGTCGAAAAAAGCTTTTTTTTAATACATTTTTTTTCAGTTTTTAAAGCCAATGTGTGTAGAATGTTCCTAAACGTTGATAATTTACATTTTTACCAAATGTCTGTTTGTGTGTGTGTGTGTGTGTATGTGTGTATGTATGTATGTGTGGATCTTCTTGTTGCTGTAACTTCCGCAATTTTGGAGATATCGGGTTGCTTTTTTTTTTAAACAAAAGAGAATTTTTCAAAGAAGATTCTTATTGAATTGCGCGATCGATAAAGGGGTTCTCTTTTTAATAAATTTTTAAATTTTTGAGAAATGTCCGTGGTTTTTGTTATTATTACTAACATTGTAGCAGTAATAACTATAAGAATGGTGCACCTAACCATAATTATTTAACTTTTCATTATAGTTACAAATATCATAAATTTTTCTCTCAGTGTAAATTTTTCTATCAGTGCACGATGGAACGAGAGCGCAGAAACGATCCGCGGAAGTACGAGATCTTCCAGTCTAATTTCCGTTGCTATTTAATCGAGTTCTCGCGCCATTTCGAGTCTCGATTAATTGCGTCCTTTCTCCGTTAAATTTCGTCGACAATTTCAGACGTGGCGGACCTCGGTCACGTTCCTTTTACCGTCAAATGGGAAGTACGAGAAAAGGGTGGGCGGTTGGGGGGGGGTCCAAGAGGCAGGATGGAAGCGCGGCGATGGACAGGAAAAAAGGGGAATTGCGGGAAGTGCCGTTCGATCGAGCCGCGAACGCGAACGTACAGAGCTCCGGCACTGTAGAACGCATTTAAATAATTGCTTTTCGTTTTCGTTCCTCACCCTCTGGGCCATGTCGACCCTCGGCTTGATAGGAATGCACGCCCACACGCGCTCGCGGGGCGCGCACGAGACCGGAGCGGGAAATTCGTTATCGGAAATCAACGACGGGAGTTGGGCAAAATTATTTACGATATTATCGGCGACACGACTCGCGACAGGACGGCGTATCGTCGCGAAATAAGAGTCCTGCCCGGGATAATGACGTATTTATTTCCCCCCCCCCTCCCCGCGCGTAGATCCCAATGGACGTCGCGAGGACGTTTTTCTCGAAGTCCTGGGCGGAACGCTCGATGGAGTAATATTTTATGATGATAGTGGAAAAATGCTTCCGGGTCGGCGCCGGAGCAACGGCGGAAGGCCGCTTAAAGGCCGCTCATCTCTCGCCGGGAGAAAGTTTTATCGGGATTATTCCCTTATGACGAGCTAAGATTATCTGTCTTTCACGAGCGGCGCGCGGCGAGCGTTTTATGAAATTTGCCTGCCGGGGGTCTCGCGCTCATATTAAAGAAATCGCAAGTTTCACGGCGCGAATAAAAAAGCTTAAAAGGTTTGATGAACCGGGAGACCTTCCTAAAAGTCAGATCTTCTCGATGACATTTTTTAATCGCGCGGCGAGTGCCCAATTAGGCAAGAATAACATGTGTGAAATTTTTATAAAAACATGAGGGAGAACACTTTGACATTTTGATAAAGAACCCCTCCATTTTCGCTGTCGTTATTAAAAACGGCAGGTGCATTAATCGAATTGATATGAACCGCGACCGTTTATAGCGACAACACGGCTGGCAATCAGCGAGATCCACAACGTACATCCACGGAATAAAATCTCATATTTCTCCAGTTTTCGTAATTAATAAAATTAGTCGGGCATATTTGCAACACAGGAGAGCGGTTTGACAAAAAGCCGGGGATTTCTAAAAGCGACCCGCCCCGGTAGCCGAGCCGCCAGAGCTTAGCGGGTCTAATTAATACCGCGTTTTACATTCTATTTAGCCGCCCTATCGCAGCGCGAGGGGACATTTTTGCGTGGCCGACGAGTTACGCGCCGAAAGCGCGACTAAATACGCGATTAGTCCGACGAGGTACGAGGTCGTGTAATGCTTACGACGTGCCGTTCGTTTGTGCAAGCTCGTTCCCGCGGGCGAGGTCGCATTACTCGGCCAAGATCTATCTAATCTAATTTCGTACTACCGTATAACACCACCATTGTTCTCTCCATCGTCGTATCTTAGCTACGTGCTGCTGTAACTAGAGGACCGCCGCGCGCGAATGCGCCTGGTTAGCACCCGAGATATATGCATGTCCGAAGAGCCGTACCCTTTTGGCGCATGCTGCGTTTCGCCCGAAATGCTCCGTTAAGGAAAACGTATAAAAATACGACGGGTAAAATACAGGGCGAGCCATCTAAAAGGCCATCTGAATAATTCGCCTGCTTTTGGCGATAGAAAAAAATGCATCAGACCAATCTTGCTTGGTTTCAAGGGGGACATAATCTAATGTCAATAGTTTTTGCTTCTTCATAGAGAAAGCTTTGTTTTGGAGTCAAAAATTTAGTTTTAATTTTTCACGAGCAATGTGTCCAGAATGTTTTAAAACGTCTAAAAAACACATTATAAAAAACAAAATATGTGTGTATATGTGTATGTATGTACACACTCATAACTCGAAAAGTACTTAATGAAAAAATATTTTTTTTATAGTGTTTTGAAAAGCTCTCGAAGTAAGCTATAAGAATATGGAATGAAAAATGGGGATTTCAATTGAAGGAATTGAAGGAAAAACTTGTGTCATCCTTAAAGGAAAATTAAAAGAAAATTTTATAAGAAATGAATCCTTATACCAATTATCTCCAAATACAATAACAATCATTCTTCAGTAATATTCTATTTTTCTTTTAAAAATTAGCCCGATATCTCATAATTTGCGGAAGTTAGAGTTACCACAAACATTTTTCTAATTTGAAAATGGCTTAATATAAAAAATCTCAATTTATTAAATTAAAACCCCCATTTTTCATTGCATATAGTTTACTTATAGTTTACTTCAAGAGTTTTTCCAAACACTATAATAAATTATTTTTTCATTAAGTACACCGAAAAAACGATAAGGTTGCCACAACCACAATAATAGTAATATTTGGTTCAGCCACGTCCTGTGGTTGTCACATTCACATTGTTTTGTGTAGTGCATCTATATATATTTGTCTCAACATTCACTATGTTTGCTGTACCAAATGCATATAGTTGCCTTCACATCAATGTGAATGTGACAACCACAGGACGTGGCTGTACCAAATATTACTATTATTGTGGTTGTGGCAACCTTATCGTTTTTTTCCGTGTACTTTTCAAGTTATGAAGTGTTTTCATATATATATATATATAACTGTAATTTTCATACTTCATAACTCGACAAGTACTTAATGAAAAAGTGTGCAAATTAGAAACTTGCACATTGCTTCCTCATCATTACAGATCGCTACCATTGTTCCTCTTCAAAGCTAGCTTTTTTTAAATTACACAGCAACATAATTATTAACATAAAATAGTATGGCTTCCTTATAGAGGGAAGCTTTATGATCCACTATGCAAGTTTCTGATCTAGTAGATCTATTTCCTTCGATATTTCTTGAAAGTGTGTAAATTAGAAATTTGCACATTGTTTCCTCATTATTTTATTTCGCTTCATAAAGCTTTCTCTGTGAGGAAGCCATACTATTTTATGTTAATAATTATGCTGTAATTAAAAAAAAGCTGGCTCTGAAGAGGAACAATGGTAGCGATCTGTAATGATGAGGAAGCAATGTGCAAGTTTTTAATTTGCACACTTTTTTATTTATTTTTATTTATCCTTATTCATTTGTATATCGAAAAAGTATAATTAACATATATTTTTATAGGATGAGTCTTATGTTTGTAGTGGCCGCGTGTGGCCCTATAAGCGGTAGCCCGGCACCACCTATTGTTAGTTGCTGCGCGCGCGTGAGCGCGTTTTCTCGCAAAGTACTCGGTCGCACTGATAATAACATATAAACAAATTCGGCAAAAACATCTAGCGGCCGGACGACACTATCATCGACAACGTCGATCCGGCACACATAGTAGAGTCGCCATCTGACACAACACAACGAGTCGTGGATGGTATTTTTGGGGGAGACGTTCAAATGTCCACTTCGCACATATAGCATACATTCGATACATTCAATAACCACGTACCCCAAATGTTCAAACGTGTGGATTGTGTGAAATCGTATGCAATCAGGATGAAATACCTACACATGAATACTCTATCTAATACTCTAGAGTATCCTTTAAGAATTCATGTGTAGATATTTCATCCTGATTGCATATGATTTCACACAATCCACACGTTTGAACATAAGACTTATCCTATAAAAATATATTTTAATTATACTTTTTTGATATATTTTGTAAGTGGAGGTGTTCTCGAGATTTTAAGATGACTTTTGTTTTTTTAAATGAAACTGTATGATTTTTTTACTATAATACCTTTAGTTATTCTGCATATAGAAGTACAATTGTTGTGCCTAAATAGGAAAAGGCATCCTAATTCGGGACAATTCTGTTCTAACGCGTAAAATTTGAGACCACCTAATTATTTGGGTGTGTCAAACTTTTCACTTTCTGCAATCACGGGCGTTTGGATAAAAAAATTCTGCGTTTTTAATTTTTTAATGGAAAACGGGGTTATTAGAGCGCGTAATGCAGAAATCAGAATTAATTTACATCAAACGGTCGCAAAATTTTACGCGTTAGAACAGAATTGTCCCGAATTAGGATACCTGTCCCTATTTAGGCACAACGACTACATTAATGTAGAGTTATCAAAAAATTAATAGTTTTAAAGATATTTATACTTTATTTATATTTTACACTTTATTCTGGCATATTTTGACATGAAATATAAAATATCTCGTAAACTATTAATTTCTTGATAACCATATCCTAATACTTTTATGCACAAAATAATGAGATGAACCAATTGGTGTAAAGAAAACACATAGCTGCTTTTAAAAAAATTATGCAATTTGCAATATGCAATTACATATCTTTTTTTATTGGTCTGATGCATTTTTTTCTATCGCCAAAAGCAGGCGAGTTATTCAGGTGGCCTGTTTTAGATCACCTCACCCTGTATACTGCATTCGTAATGAAATTGTCGGAGATAAAAAACGTTGAGTATATATTTTTTGGAATAAGCGTTTTTTTACTGCTCGTTCAAGAAGAACGTGTTCATTACTTTTTTATATGTAACACGCGACTCTTTCGTGAGTAAAAATTTCTGAAACTTTTATTTGCGCGTGCACACACGGCGCGGCGACTTGTACAGTCTTAGATTGTAAAACAACACACCGTCTCGCGCCACGTATTAACGTTAATGAGGGCGGAGGGACGACGGTTGTAATCGTAAAGCACGTGCATGCGATATACCGTGACGCGTTATTTCAGCGTGCATTCTAGAGCGCATGATGGAGTAGCCTTTTTGCCGGGCTGACCTTTTCCATCGGCCGCGACGCGACGCCCCCTTACCCGCGACGCGTTCCGGGAGATTAAAAAAAAAGCCCACGGTCTCCTTGCTTGTTATCGGGCGTTCGTGAAAATTGATCGAGAGGCCGCGGCGGCCGATGATTGATGGCGCGCGGAATGCGCGCGCGGATGCGAAAGAGGCGTCCGCGCGTAGCGAAAGCGAGGTGATGCATTAATCGAGTGATCCGGTGATTTAATTGCGGAAACGAGTTCCCGGCAGACCGGTCGGCCGGCCGACTCTTCCTGAAAAAAAGGCGGCACGCTTTTACGGCGAAGACCCTTTAATATGGGTCGCGAAACAATATTACAGTTAGCTCGTGCAACACCTCGTTCCAGTAAAAACGACGGTCGTTAATTTTCTCCGATATTGTCGGCTTAAAATGAACCTAAGATAATCCAAAATACAAATAAGAATTTTAAATAGAAGATAGATAACAAGACAGTAAATCGAGATGTATAATGCAATTAATCGAAAATCAGATATACTTTCATGATTCTTGCTAAAAGGTCTCTTCTTAAAAAAAAACATGACTGAAATTGCCGCCTCCTTATAATAGCGTCTTTTAATTAGTCGAATCCCACTTGGACCGTGCTTTTATAATACTATAATTACCCATTTAATTGTACGATCATGTGTTATAGCACTGTAATTTGTCCTGATGAACAACGGGCGGCATAAAGTACATATCCGTTGGCTAATCGGTTTTGTATTACATTGCTGGCACCATGGATGTAGAAAAAAAAGATGAAGTTCATTTTATACGATCAATCATCTGTCAGGGTATTTAACACAGAATTCTACTGCAAATTCTAGAATTAACATTACGGTCACAAAAATATTTTTGTTTATGCCGATTGGGAGAATTAAAATTGCAAATGACAAAAATTAACAATTATGACATAAATTAACAATTATTTTGCTGGCTTGGTTATTACATTATGAATTTACAGGATGTTTATTCAAAGCGTGTAAAAAAATTCCCTGAGAATTTCCGAATTTCCCAGGTATTTTTATTAAAAATTCGAGGTAAGATTAGAGAACTTTTTAATGAAATTTTAAAATGAATTAATTTTATTATATGCCTTTTTTTAATGTTTCTTCCTCTTTCTTCAACGAGATTATACCTACACGGTTACATTACTATATTATAGTGAGCCTTCCACATATAGGTTTTGCGGTTCCAATTATAGAAAAGGATATACGAAAAAAAAAGAATGTTTATGTCAATCAGATTCTGGTTGGCTCGCACAGAAATCTGTTTGTGCCACGGAGAAAAAGTTAAGGTTGCCATAGCAGAATAACAATGTTACTTTTCGACCATCCATAGAAAAGGGTTATGGGAACCATAGAACTCTGGAAGTGACCTATAGGGTTGCCGCAACCTTAGCGAAGGTAGCTGCTATATGGATACAACCGTAATGATTATTACTTATATAATTATTATTTATAGGTACTTATATAATTATTATTTATAGGTACAGTTCCTGCAACCATAGTCATATACATGTTATTCTATTTGTAACCTAAAAATGTTTTATTTTGAATGTTACCTTTAAAAATGGGAATAGAGTCCTGAAATCCTATGCTTTGAAGATAAAGCATAGGATTTGAGGACTCTATTCCTATTTTCAAAGGTAACATTCACAATAAAACATATTTAGGTTACAGATATATATAGGATAACATGTATATAACTGTGGTTGCAGGCTCGTAAGCTTTATCCATAATTAATCACAATCGTATCCGCAATAATATGCACAAGAAGGATCACAATATAACATACACTTTATTTTATTTAAAAATTCTTCGTGAGTTGGTGGTAATACTGCTGCTGTATATTCTATTGTTGCAATAGAACTGAACTCTCAGTGCTGCCGTGCAACTATATCCTACAGATCTCTTAATCATACTATATTTGTTCTGCAGACCACATTAGAGAGATAGCAATAATTCTTTAGTTGAAGCAACCATATATAAGAATATTCTAACCGAATGTTACTTATCGTAAGAACTACGGTTGTGAGAACCGTACAGGTGAGCATATCTTAACAGCTATATTCAATATAATATCAATATAACTTGAATTACATATACATTTCTTTTCCAATCATAGAGAATGTTGTTGTAACAACCATAGCCACTTTTTCCGTGTGTCAACCAGATTTCTGTGCGAGCCAACCAGAATCTGGTTGGCATAAACATTCTTTTTTTTCCGTGTATCCTTTTCTATAATTGGAACCGCAAAACCTATATGTGGAAGGCTCACTATAATATAGTAATAGTGAACTTCTTTCTGTATTGTTTTCCACTGTTACTCTGATTTTTTAAATAAAAACTCGCGAATCACATGAGAATGTACGTGACGCGGATGTGTTTGCCTTTATTGCTAATCAATTGTCGACATTCTGCATTATTAAAAAAATAATTTTAAAAACAATTTTTTTCAGAAAGAGACAGAATTTAAATTTAAAAGTAAAAAATTTCCCCGAGTGCTAATAAAAAATTCCCTGCTTTTCAAAGATCAAAAAGAAATCCCCTAAAAATTCTAGGTTTTTCAGGTTTTTCCAGGTAATAAATACCCTGATTTACTAATGTAATTGCAGATCGTGTGAAATGGATTTTAGAAAAAGTCCGGTTTGTGAGACTTGAACTTTATACCTACTGTGCGAGGAATATCGCGTATCCGGTAGTTCCCTTGAACTCATAGTGAGTCTAAACTATCATAACACCGTCATTAGTAAAAACCGCAATTTCTTTCGTTGCCACGGCTTCGTTACACGTGGAGTTTCCCAGCGGAGCGTAATAACACCGAGTAAATAGGAATCTGCGGCGGTATTTGCCACAGAGAGACCAGTTGGCGATACATCGCGCTCTCTGTAGAGGTAAATGCGGCGGTGGCGCAAATGTCCGTTTATCTCGCTTTAGCCCAAGTGATCGTATTGCAACCGAGCAACCCGATACAGTCGCGGGCTCTGCCTATCGCAAAAATCGAGCGACGTCGCTAAACGGCGACGCGCCGGTAATAAATAATAATCCCGTCGCGCGCGAAGGGGCTGTACGACGACGGCGACTGGCAATAAAATCGACGATACCTCTTCTTCGGGGTGGCGGAAACCAATTTAGCCGGTATTACACGGAATTTGGGAGCCGTCCGTCCGTCCGTTGTATTACGTTGCAGTAATTGCTGTTGGTGGAGTGGCATTGCCGCCGGGGTGAAACTGGGACAGAACCCGCGCTGATAGTTTCCGATGTATAGCATTGGACCCGTGTATTCGCAATAATATCCATACTTTTCTTGTCTAACAATCTATTCCAATTCAGGATAGCAAACAAGGAATAATGCTTCGTCCCGGACAATGTGCTCGGTCGTCATTACTAAAAAGATCGTGAAACATTCGATGCAATCTCGCGATGGACATTACTGTCCAATCGGTGATGCAATCTTTTCATCTCCACGATGTAATCCAAGATAAAATAAAAAACAGGCTCACCAGAGAGAAAGAGAAAGCGGAACAAACAGCACGTTCTTTTTATCCGGTATAGCCCAGTGAGTTGCGACTACTCTTACGAGAATAAAATCGTAGCGAACTATCTATAAATTCGCGTTTATACTTCGTGCAAGATATTAGATAATCGAACGATGTCGATATAGAGCACTTCATCCCACAATCACTGTATAATTTAGCAACGTATTCAGAAAATTAATTAAAATCAAATATCCTTTCTTGTCGAGGTAAAATAATTATAAGCCATTAAAGTTGGCCGATATCGTACAAAGTTCACGCCTTCAGGCTCATAATTTATACGTGTACCGATCTGTCATTCGTGTCACTGATCTTTATAGTTCAGACGATATTGATCTTTCATACTCAGCTGATTTTATCTATTAGATATTTTATGGGCAGGTATTACATATATTATAGCAATAAACAATTAGCTATTGGCAAGTTAAGTATTAAAATAAAATTTTTTTCTCACACAATGTTTTACTTCGCCTAAACTAATATACATATAGACAAATTATTAAAGTGAATGAATAAAATCGGATTATGAAAGATTAGTATAAAATCGGTTATCCGAAAATGTTATCAGAAAAAATATAATATCATTATTGCGTGTTATTCATAAAATAAATTAATTAAAATATGCTATTTAAAATATTTTCCATTTGTTTTATACTATGTATATGATATACGCATATTGAAAAAAAAAATCTCTGGGTTTATGTAATATTTAATCTTGGAAAGATTATAAAGATGCTAAACGTAGACTTCAAATTAAAAGAATATTCGAGAGGGAAAGGAAAATTAAGTAAATAATATATATATCAAATTTTTCATCATTTTTCTTATATATTGTTTTACACATATCAATCTATTTTTATGTCACATAAATATACATATATGTATAAACATTTTGTTCTACGATCTTTGTGAAAGATGAGATATGAACATCATAAAGAAAAACTTAAAAGCATCATATTATATAAAATTTTTATTATTATACATATTATAATTTTGTTCTTTTCTTCCATATTTTTAAATATTTATCTAAGCAATAAACTAAAAAATTTAATTACTTTAATTACTAATATACTTAATACTAAAATAGTTATTTGCTGCACGGTTTCGAGTGGAAAATTCCTCTGTGTGCAATTGGTTACTTTCCGCACAGAAAACACGCACGGAATGGGTCACTTTCGGCGCACATGTAATATAAAATTGATTAATTATTGTTAATAGGTATATCGCGTATCTTTATAGTGTTTTTTCTATAGTGGTTCTTGAAAATTGTAATATAAATATAGAGTTCTTGGCAAAAACTATAAGCGGTGATAACATTTTTATTAGATTCCGAAGCAATTTCTCTTATGCATAAATCACTTAATTATCATCATTTTCTACCAAGCTTACTCTACCTCTCTCTCTCTCTCTCTCTCTCTATGAATATTTCTTATTATTTTTAATTTATATATTATTTATATATTATACATATATTTATAAATATTAACGCTAATCTATTTTAATCCATGCATTTTACGGTAAAGAATCTATCAGATATATTTATCTATAATATGATTATTCTTTTAACTTGATGCATATATCTTATGCGTGCTGGATCTCTACAGATCCATTATCTCAAATTAAAAAAGTGATATACAATGTGTGTTTTATCGATACGACGCGCAGGAACAGAGTTGCATTATTCGTCGATCAATTAAATACAAATATGTTCAGGTTATAACACAGCGTCCAAAATAATAAATATTTCAAAGATAACACAATTGCGCATATCATATAATTATAAATTCGGTAAAATACGAATAAAATAAAATAAATGATTAAAAAATTACTAAAATAATAAATTATTCGACACATGGTTGCTCCATCGTCATCCAATGTCATCCAGAGGCCTCTTCCTCTTCTTTCGTTCCTTTGTTGTACTCACAATACTCACTCGCGAAAACACGGTTAATTACAAACATACTTATTAATCACCGGCATACGATTAATCGCACTTTGCACGACACTCCCGATATTAATCGTATGTACTTTGCTATATTGCGACGGAAACATAACGTGAAAGAATATGATCGCACTGAGCTACGTCCGCTTGACACACGCGACGTCTCGCGAATGAGCGTAACGAATAAATTTCGAGCGAAAGGTTTAATAACTCACGTTGATAAACATTGCTTTTGATATTGATATTGATTTATGATATAAAATGAAATATTAATATACAGGATTAATTACAATGGGGCTTGTTAATTAAACGCATTACGATGCTGTTTGATTCAGAGTCAATCCGTCCTAAATCCGCGACAGATTAATAATCAAGAAATTCGAAAATAGTGCCGGTAACACTTTTCAAACTTGAAAACGAGATAGCTCGTCCGAAAATATGCAATCTAAGTTTAGTGTTGTACAATATATTTCAGACCTATAAATCCCGTGAAATATGATATTATTAACAAATGTGTTATTAAATGTATTATTAAAATAAAATGTATTATTTTGTTACATCCTGAAGACTCCATGATTTCTTTCTTTCGCGAAACAATTCTAGAATAAGAAGCGAACAAAAAATCAGATATTTACCAATTGGCAAGCAGGCTATGGTCCCGATAACTTTTCTTTTTTTCTACTTTCTTTTATTGCTCTTCTTTATTTGAATTTTGAAATAAACATATGGAAACGAGAATCGTGAGATTTCTTCAACAACATGTCTGAACGAAAAAAAACAAATGAGACAAGATCTCTACGTCGTTTTTACGCGGAAAGAACGGTTTTGCTAAAATATCTAAAAATTTGGCCAGATACCGATCTGAAAATAATTTTGTTAGACTATCAAAAGTAACTATGTAAGACACTCAAACATGGTGATAATACTGCAAAAAGTTTTGATATTCTAGCAACTATTTTGGGCGTCCTACATAATTATTTTGATAATCCAACAAAATTATTTTCAGATCTGTATCTGGCCAAATTTTTAGATATTTCAATAAAACCATTCTTTCTGTGTACGAGAAATTTTGTTCGACTCATGGTAATGAATTCAAAGTTCCAGTGTGCACCTAAAATTTTTATATTTTATATGAAAACTTTTACTAATAAATGGTTGCGACAGACAACGAACATATCGTTTCAATTCTTACCGATATACAAATGCAAAGTCCTGTCGTATAGATGTCGGGACGAAATTTCCATGACTCTACCACTAACGCAAGGTGAAGGAGATTTTCATCTTCGTAAACCTTTATTAATAGGAAGTTCCGAGATACAACGGGAATTTTTTGCCACTAGTCGTAATACTGAAATTCCGATATAAGTTGAAAATCCTTGTTCGTTAATGGCTACTAATAAAATAGGTATCACCGTTAGACTCCGTGTGAGAGCGGTGAACTCGTAACTGGCGAGTCTTATTGTTAGATTCGACCCCCACTCTACATACAGATGTAAAATCCGTAATATGAAATCTGATCCTCTAGGTTAAAAATTGGACGTTAAACTAACAACCTGTCCCGTTAAAAATTGTTAGGAATCCTGAAGAGAGAGCAGGAGTCCCGGTCACAGCAGCTGACTGTAATTCGTGAGACACTAAAACTTCAGGTAGTGTAGTCGAAGAAGAAGAATGCAGAAAATCGAAAGATCCCACAACAAAACCTACTCTCTGAAAGCCCTGACAGCTGCGACTTACAATTAATGAGAGTCACTTACCGTTCCCATCTGGTAGTCAGTCACTTTGTCCCAGCTCTTCCGTGATTCATCTTTCGTCTTCTAAATAATCATTCTTTTCTTGCTTGGCGATCGCAACTTAGTTCGCGAGCGAACTAGTGTAGATAAAAAAACTTGGCTTGGTATCTACCCACAACCAGGCAACCACCGAAGGATTCGCAAGAACTCTGCAGTACCCAGCATCTCTAATAAACATCAAGTAGTAAGTCGCACGAGTATCTTTTACATTAAGTCTATTTGTTCTAAGTTTCAAATATTTCATCTTCATTTCTACTTCAGAAAATTTATTTAATTTTTCTCACTTGAGTTTTTCCTGCTTACTCTTCCTGCGAGTTCGCTGATACATTTGACGGGCTTACTCGCTCGCTATTCACCCGCGAATTTACTAATTTATTTACCGAACTTACTTTTCCAAACTGTCCAAACTGCGGGCGCGGAAGTATATTCAGCGGCCCTCACTTCTTTATTACTGACCTTCGGTTACGGTAATACTTTCAGCAGCCCTCATTTTTATACCATTGAGCTGCAAGTTCGTTAATAGATTCAGCTCATTCTTTCACCATCCACCACCTGTGCTGCTACATTCAACGGGCGTCACTCTTTCTTCATTAACTTGCGAGTTTGTTATTAGATTCAGCGGGTTCATTCTTTCATTATTTACCTGTGGGTGCGCTAATATCTTCAGCGACCCTTTTACCATTGACCTGCGAAGTCGCTAATAGACTTAACAGACTCACTCTTTCTTTTTCTTTTGCTCCTAGCGTTTACTGTTTCCTCTTCCTTTCCTTAGTCTTCACTTTGTTCTAGAGGCAAGTAGAGAATTCAATCGATTCGTTAATTATTTTTAGTGAGTGGACGACCGGTTCCGGGTTTTAAACAAAACCGATGTGCTGGTAGGAATTTACGGAAACGGTGGAACAAGCGGGCACGTAAACTTTTGGATAAAGCATTCGCAGAATATTTGAGTAGCCTAAATAATTCGTGTACTGACGCTGCTTCTCCCTCTGGTTCTTCTCTTCCGTCCAGTGAGCCAATTCCTCCATCTGAGCCTGATCAGGTATCCTCATCCTCCTATATAATTCCTCCACCTAAGCCTGATCAGGTACTCTCATCCCTTCATATAATTCCTCCACCTGAACTTAATCAAGAACCTTCATCCCCTCATACAATTCCACCTCCTTCCTCAGCCACATTAGAAAAAAACGTACAATTTTTTTACACTCTGCCGATACACACACACACACACAGATACACATACACATACATATTTAATATAACTCAATATACGATATTATTTCGCCAGTAAAAATAAAAAACAAGTAAGTAATTAAATTCGACCTGACTGGCCAGATATATTTAATAAAACACTACGTTTCGACCATGGATTTTGGTCCTTATCAAGTGAAATCGATACAGTTATTATAACACAATATCAAATATATGACATGTGCCCAAATAAGTCATCTAAAAGTAAAACATAATAATATCATTAGATAGAACAATATAATTATAACTCCAGTAGTATGAATAAAATCGTTCAAAAACGCTTACATAGATTGTACGTCATAACAATGTAAGATATAAGATACATATTTAATTTTTCGTTTACCTTTTTTTTATCAAAATAATTTACATAATTATGTAAATTATCGGAATATTAACTTTAAAAGTAGAATCTCTCTTCTTAATTATCCTACTCGATGATCTTCGTACTTATGTAACATCCGCGAATTAATTTCATACATACATACACACACGCATACATGCACACACGCATACATGCACGCACGCATGCACGCACGCACGCGCACACACGCAGACACATTTAAACATACGTTTACCACATTTAATTTCTAAATTGTTCTAAATGTTTAGCGTTATTATTATTTTTTACATTATTTGTATTAATAAATCTCCTATTTCTGTATAAATTCTTTAGTAATATTTTTTATAATAAATCTTGTAATGTTTTGTAATGTTAATAATGCTCATGAATTAAAGACCTCGCCCTTAGTTCCCTATTATCCGAGATCGCACGAGATCTATTCGCAGATTATAGAGATTGAGTTCCCTGACCTCCCTAAATATACACGGTTTTACTGAAATATCTAAAAATTTGTTTAAATACGGATCTGAAAATAATTTTGTTAGATTATCAAAAGTAACTATTAATAAGTAGGACACTCAAGAATAATGATAATCGATAAGTTTCAATAAGATAACTAATGATTTGGAAAATTACCGAATGGTTTCAAGAAATCACAAAGAAATCGGCGTGCGGAACAGTTTTTTTTTTGCGTATTTATGTATATTGATTTATTTCTTTGTATTATTTTAATTTATCGGGGCGCACTGAAGATAACCGAAGTTAAG
>NJRP01000420.1:99308-120602 GCA_003063835.1 Aphaenogaster floridana
GTACACTTTCATATAGAATGAACACATAAAAAATTAAATATTTAACATTAGTTTATTGTAAAAATTATAAAAATTTGATTTTGATATTTAAAATGTGTTTCATAAGTGTTATATATATTTGAGTTAAATAATTTCATTTACTCGATATTTTAAGGTCCGATTCAAATTTACTACCATCTATTTGTTATCTATATAAATACTCAATGATTGACAGAAATTCTCATATTTGAGTAATTAATCTAGCATTCTAAGCTTTAAATAGTTTTTGAGCATAAATATTTAATTTAAAAATAATTAGATAATAAGAGTCTATTTACCTATTATTGATAAACTTTAACTTTTAATTCGTTATGTTCGTCAGTCAGTCATTGTCTTTTATCCGTTTAACACCGTTCAACGCTTATCGATAGATTTTATATTCTTTTTAAATCTCTTTTTGACCATGACAAATAATTTGTTGATTTTCATTTTACTCTTATTCTCACTCTATATATTATCTCTCTACATACGGTCCAATTTGTGTCTTGACCATCTGATTCTGACTGCGTTTATAACCATATCATCGACTTTTTTGCCTCTTGATTTGCGTTTCTTTGACTTTAATGGTGAGTCACTTTTTGATTATTTCTGGTGGTTTCCTTTGCTGCATCGCTTACCCTTCTATTTTTTGTTCTGAATATCAGTACATTACGGTGTTTTTCTCCATACGGTCTTTCAACCGCTTGTGAGTGATGCTGCTTTTCGAATTCGCTTGTTCTTGGAGTGACTCATCATGATCTACCTACGATTGATTGCATAATTGATGGATCATTTGTAATATTATATTTTTTATTTAATTAATGTGAGTACCACTCATTTTCATTTTATCTTTGCGCACCTTCATCCGCGCTTTGACTCTTATATGCCTTTGTTTTGTTTGTTATTTTAATAAGAGTCTTAGTTTTAGTTTAATAAAAAAATAATGTACTTCATTAAAATTTGACTTTATGATACTAATTACATAAATATACATTTTATTTTCTTAATTATTTCATATGTGCAGATATCATGGATGATGGCGAATATCGGGCAGATTTTACAGCTCATCAGACTGATACTCATTCGCGAGATGGATAAATGGAATTATACTGCGTCCCCAATGGGGTTTGCATTTTCTCCCTTCTCATCCTTTCCTACCACTCCTACTCTTTGCCCGTTTGGACCAACATCTTAATTAACGTCTCTTCCGAAAGACAGAGCCCAGTTTTACCTACCGGGAATCCTCTTCCCGACAGGGAGCGCAGTGTCGGAAAATAATAATATCCATGTTTACCTGATCTAGTGGACTCGAACCTGGTATTACAGATTACGAGTCTGGCGCTCTACCACTAGACCACACTGCCGCTCCTACTCATTCGCGAGATAAAGAATAACAATCGGTATCTGAAGAAAATAAAGCGGATGCAATAGATTATACCAATTGGGCTTTACTGTTATCTATCTCGTTACTGGAGATAATGCTACGACTCATCATAAATGTCTCATTTAATGCGCGTCAGTATATAATCATTTTATCTCCAAATATATATATAATAAAGAATTAAAGACGGATAACGAACGTCTATCAATCTTGAGATGTATATACATTCAAACACATTGTAAATGCACCAAAATATATCCTTATTAAAATCCTTATTATGTGCGCTTAAACGACCGCGTTATCTTCGTGTTATCCGCATTGATTAAATTATAATCTGTGGAAATTAAACATGACGAAGTTTCGCGATTAATTTTCACATCCAAACGTCAAGATTAATAAAGGAAGATCGTAAATGAAAGATAATTGTGATTTTCCTTACTATTATAAGCCCACTTTTAGTCGATGCACGAAATTCATATCGCAAACTTTAACGTATCGAGTAATGTAAACGAATTAAGCGTTTTCGTGTAACGCGTTTTCATTCCGTAATATCGCATACATGATATTACTGTGAGTGTAGGAGTCTCGCACATTTGACGAATGTCGGAGAAAAATACAAACCGTAAATCGCCAGTGGATAAAAGCGCCACTAGAAGCGAAATTACGAGATATACGTGTCCGCTCGACCGGATCTCTCGATACGCTCGAGATTTAAATTGCCGGGGGCATATCGTCAACATTCGATTGAAATGCGTTTCCGTGGAAACCTTTTAACGATTAGATTCACGTAATGGTATACACGCATATAAAGGGGCAATGTAGCTTTTTAATCACGATTGAAAGTACAATGGCGAAAGGCGAAAAGTAAGGTCAGTATATAAAACAGATAAAAATTTGCTATTAGATAGAAGGGCAGGCTTCCATTTTGATTTAAATATTGTCATTAGCCATCAAACGTCTGCTTGAAAAAATGTCGTAAGATCGCAAGTACGCAAGGTAAGAAAAATCTGTAAATATACAGCGTACACTATCACTCAAAAGTTTGGAGCATCTCTAAATTTTGAAAAGAAAATTTAATCAATTTTATTCACTAACATTGTAAATGCAAGAAAGTTTATAGTATTTAAATCTTAAATTTTATTTCAATAATATACGTTCAAAAATAAAAATTGATATTTTCAATAAAATAATTGCATCTGTAAAGAATCGTGTTTTTATCTAGAAACTATAGAATGCTCCAAACTTTTGAGCGGTACTGTATGTACTACCAATTTTCAAATTGGTAATGTAACGAAAAAAAAAGCCTTGCATGGAATTGCAACTCTCAGCCTTGCAAGCTATGAGTGGATTACTCTGTTGTGGATCGTGCTTCAATCCGCAATCGCTTTCGGAAGAGTGCGATTTTGTATCAATATTACATATTAATTCATATAAAAAAATAAGACAAAATATCGAGACTTCGCCTTCGAGAAAGGTAAAATTGCAAATTGGAAAATGATACAAATATATTTACGTTATTTCCACTTACATTAATAAATGACATCAAAAATTAATCCCCCATAGGATTCGACACAAACCAATTATACCTTCCGGCAAACATTCTTCGCGGGCACGTTCATCTTTTATAATTCTTGAAACTTTTCCGTAGCTCCGCGGGACTTCGCGTGGTACTCCAACAAATTATTATACCTCTAACTCTACCGAGATGTCCAATCTTCTTGCATCGTGCCCTACTCCCTCCTACCGGTAGAGATAAACGGTTCCACGTTTTTTCCGTTTTCACTGGTTTCCAACTTTTGTAGGAGCACTACTTACTAGACGTTCGTCTTTATCTTTATAGCCTTTTCGATAGCCGACGAGCCAATTTAATCAGCACTTTTACCGGAAATCTACGTGAACTAATAAAAAAATATCTAGCCGACATTAGATAACAAAATTCATGTTATATATATATACCTACACATACATTTTTATTTATTATATATAATACAGTCTAGTATGATCAATATTATAATATATAATGCGTCTACTCATGATATTTTAAAGAAAAAGTATTTTTCGGATATCTAAATAATTATTTTTCTTCTCTGTTCTTGTAACATATAAAAATGTTTCATACAAATAATTTTCCACAAATATCAAGAATATCGGAAAAATATAGACATGCAAGATGTTGTAATCATTGCAAGATATGAGTACTTGAAATGTCATGCATGAAATTTTAATATATTACATAGATATCTCAAATATTTAAGATTTTTTCTAAACTTTAAATTTTAATTAAATAGAATCTCGGCATTAATTTACAGTATTAACCTTTTAGAGTCGTAAAGGTTTTTGCTTTGTCGGCTTTAATATATAAAGAGTGTAATAAATTTAACAATTAATGAATAAATCTGCGCGTTCGCTCAGTAAGAAATTTTATAACCCTTCAAAAGTTACAAATGGCTTGAGTGGATAAAGAAAAAATTTCACGCGGAACTAGTTTACCCGAGATTCTACGTGTTCGAAAGTTCCCGAAAGTTGGCGTCGATGTGCAAGTCGGCTGACGATTCTTCCTCCAGTTCGTGATACGCGTATCACATAGAAAAGTTCCAAAGTGTGCATACAGTTTGGAAGCAATCGAACCTAAGCAGTTTGAAAAGCTGCGAAAACCGCTTTGAAAAAGACGTTGACACGTTGCTTCAAGCGGCGCGAAGATACTTGCAACTTGCTTTATTTTCCGTTTCTTGTAGAAAATATCGCCGAAAGAATACACGAATATTTGTCTCAATTCTATCTTCTACAAAAGCACTTTTATTTCCTCGTTAAACGTGAAATTGTAATCCTGGCGTCTTAAGAAAATTAAAAGTGTAATAGTTGTCGAAACGATTAATCACGAAGGTGATAAAACGGCGTTTTCCTCTTGGAATAAAGACATTTACAGCCTCAACGATTGTTGGCTAAATTGAAGATTTCTCGTCGTGTTATTCATGAAAAATCATTTGGAGGCTCTGACGATGATGACACGTTTATGACGGGGAATTCCCTGATGGATATAAACGAGCGGCTTGGGCGGTTTCACAAGTACTCGCGAAAAGGTATTGCGAAAATAATGATCACCGCTCGGCGGCCGTCATTAGCCAGATTAACAGTGGAAAACCGTTCTGTCCTCGACGCAGGGAGCCGGGTTACCAGGAATTATGTCGGCGGTTAGGGTGCCGTAAGATCCGCCTTCGTCGTGTACCCTTCGTCTTCTTTCGTCCTCCCGCTGCTGTTCCACTTTCCTGACTTTCCGCATCTTTCCTGTCCCGCCCCTTTTTTATCGCTCTCACTACCTCGAGTAGCAAGCGCCATCGTTCTCGCCTAAAGAGGAACAAGAGTTACGACTAGACGCGAATATCTCGTCTCCTTTTCGTCTTTCGTCTCAATCAGCAACGAGAAATCCAACGCGTTGAAAATTTAATTAATTAATTTGTCTGACTTTGAGAATATGTGTAATATATATACGAGAATACTGTTCATCACGCTCCATCACGAATTTTTTAATTTAACGAGATTGAATCGAGCTCAGGTAGATCGTGTTCCAAGGGAACAATTTGATTCTACGTGCAATTTTTATTATTGCACGAAGTATTAATCTGCATATTAAAACTTTTTCCAGGTATGCATAAATAGAAAAAAAAAGCGTAGTTGCATTTTACATCAAAGCCCGCGCAGCTTTTTTCCCCACGTCCCAGATGTACATGTCCATTTTCCGGCTGTGCAGTTACCTAAATGCCTTACAATTCATTCTGATGCGACGCGACCGTTCACCCCCGCGGAACGTTCATTATTGCACCGCGGCTTCAGGCAGCAGATAGAAAGTTAATTACGTAGTTACTGGCATTCCATATTTTATGGAACGCGGAATTGGATTTTTGATCGAAATATTTCGTGCGTCCGGGCTTGGTTGCGAGTTATTGGCCGGGTTTCGTAACGAGTCGTAACGAGAGGCTTGTCGCGCACGTGCGCCGGTAACACGCGACCACGATAAGAAATCCGCGTCGCGTGTAAACCTTTATTGCGTAGTACGCTTATTACGAGAGAGAGAGAGGAAGGGACGGGCGGGGACCGAAGTGCTCGTGCATAAAATCACGTGATATCGGGTATCCGGTCTTCTTCCGGTGGGCGTAGAATACGAGCCGGGTCTTACGTCTCAACCCCGAATACGTAAAGAAAGACGTTACCGCGAGACGTGTCTCGCACACGTTACATACGCTCCATCGTGAATCTCGATGACGGTACAGGAGAGATACCGGCCGAATAGAGGCACGATCGAGTTTTATTTCGAGCGCGCATCTAGAGTTCCGATGTTCTCTTTTCCGTTTGATTGACGCTTGGCATTCGGACTGAAGAACAGGGCCAGCTCGGATCGTGCCTGTCGTAATCATTGTTTCCGAGGAAACTCCAACAGTTCGTGGATCTTTCACGAAATCGTGGCCGTGTACCGTCGACGTGCAAACGGCGTGTTTCATCTTTAACACGCGGCAATCGCGTGAATCGTTTCTGCTCGAGTTCGAGGAAGCGCGTCACGAGAGATCGACGAGATCTGGGTCTGGCTTCGGTCCACCGCGATAAAAGTCATTCGTGATAAAAGGTAGAGAATTTCGATCGGATAAAAGACAACGATGGTCAGATCGAAATGCAAATTCGCGGCTATAACCGGATGTATAAATCCTCGTCACGGGTGGCGAAGCTTGCTGTAATATGAAGCCGTGTCGGCGCATCCGCGCGACTTTCTTATGCACGACCGTATATCGAGAGGCGCGGATGGCTCGGCGGTAGTAAAGTTTGAAACTGAATAAAAATGCTAATTACCAAACTTTTAATGAAGTAGACGCTGGCTCGTCGCGGATGTTTCATGAGCGCGAAGGCCGCGCTGGACGTTGGAAATATATGACACCTGTCACCCTGTTGTAATTCCACGCGCTGCAACTTTAGATGGCCGGCAAAAATAAATTACGTGTTTGAAACTGGCGAAAACGTGTAGCGGCGCACAATATATCATGGAGCTAGAACAGTTAATCCAGTTTCACCTGGCGACAGGATCGTTATCTTACGCGGTTTATCAATACATGTCGGACACAACACCTCGATGCTTGTATTTTTACGTCGCTGAAAGAATCAAGAACGGAATCAGAAACTTTCGTAGCTCTGTCAAACAATAACCGAGATTCTGAAAGCGGCGTGCCGGGAAATTTCGTTCCATGCGTTTGCAATGGGAAGAATTAGCGTACCGCGTGCCAATCCCAGGTATACCGAAACAAAAAAAACAATATTTCGCGCGGTATTTCCAGTACACGGGTGTGTCTCGAGGGGAGGATCCGCGTTCGGTATTCAACAATCCGCGCGGTGCAATTCCCCGTCGAGTTGCATCGCGTGCATACGGCGGGCATCGAGGGATATGTGCACCCGGGGATTCCACGCAGCCAGTGGACGGCGAGGGTGGCGCGCGGCTTCCGAGAAACGTGTCTCTCACCCCGTGACTGATGGTCCACGTCAGACGTGACACGTGCTGCACGTGCCGCCTTTCGCGGCTGAGGATCCGGCGACGTCCGTAGTACGTCTGGCCAAACGAACGAACGGACGGATGGATGAACGAACTCCGGTGCAATTTCGTCGAGGACACCGAGGGATTGCTGGAAGAGGTTTGCGTTTCATCTTCTCCGGGAGAATCAAAGGGGCGCAGGCGCGGCTAGCAATTGCTTGGATTATCTCCAACCGACGAGATAATATCGCGATGTACCCGCGAGAAACGTGCGCGACGAGGCTGCTCGCCTCGGTCTGGAAGAGGCAGGAAGTTGCGAGAACTCGATGCCTTCGCGGCTTACTTCTCTCTCACGCACGCACAATGACGTTAAATATAATCTTAGAGGTGCGCGCTTTCAGATCTGATTATATTAAATGCACTCGGGAATGCAGCGAATCCGGAATCGTAATCCGTCTAATTCAGAATGCCATCGTAGTAGCGAATTTCGAAATTCTCTGGTATTACGACGAAACTCGTCTGACACAAACGCGCTTACGTATCTCGAACAATTGAAAACGTCGTTAATGAGACGACGGATTCTGTTGCGTCGAAGTCGGAATGAAACAGGATATATAACGCGCGAAACTATTATTTCAAGATGTTGCACGCTAATTGTGCTTGTTAAAGCAAAACAAGCAGCTAAAATTGCCGACGGATCAAATTAGACTGAATCTTAATCCCGTATAGCGTTTCGTTTTACGCTTTCATTTTGAAAGAAGTCTTCTGACGGTCATTCGTGTTCGTGACATTCTGCTTCAGGTTGCCGATAAAGCTTTATCAACGGTAATTAGCGGAACAGCAATAATTCTCAATAGTAATTAAGCTAATTCAAAGCCTTATCTCCCGTCGTCGTCGACGGATATAGAAAATATCCCCTTTGCTCGCGCGATCCATTGTATGGGGCAAGTTTATACCCGAGTAGTGTCGAGTACATTGAACGGGCTCGTCCACCCATCTCGTGTTCCAGTCTCGTGCCAATTAGGATTCTCTGATCCCGCCGCCGGCGCGGACTGCTCGTTAATTAAAAGTATCGTGGACAAATGCGTTTTCGCCGCAGCTAAATTGATTTCGCTTTGGTCTCCTCGACGAGAACAAGTCGAAGAAAAGGCGGAGAGAGAGCGAGAGAGAGGGAGAGAGAGAAGGACAGAAATAGAAGTGAAATAGTGTCGCGGGCAAATCGGAAAACGTGGACATCAATTTAGCGATCGGCTTGTTCTTTTTGACACGACCGTAACGTCTCTCTTCGGCATGTCGCATGGTGATCCGGTGAAAAAAGTGAATTTGGACTATCGTCGAGAGGTCAGCAGCGAAAACGGATAATTGCTGTCGTCGATTTGAAATCGTGATAAATCATGGCTTCTCGATAATTCGCTTTAATTCGCAATCGCAAGCCGTGGAACCGTGAGCCAAACGCATAATTAACGCAGATGATGAGTTCGTTGCAGCGAAAAACGACGTAACGTCCGATAACGAAGCGCTTTTTTTGCTGACTGCCTGACTTACAGCTGATGTAATTTGAGAGTACAAGTTACAAAAGGTCAAAAAAGAACTTCGGATAATGATTGAAAAGATTTTCAAACGTTTTTCTCTATCCTTTCTTCCACGAAAGCGTTACAAGCGTTCGCTATCCGTCGATATCCGTCGAAGAAAGAGATTACGATTCATTTTATAGGATATAAAACGCGCCAAAAAATGTTGCGGTGTAACGTTAGCAGGAGGAAGCTCGCAAGTACGTCGCGTGTAAAGAGATGAAACATGGAAGATGGTTAAGCCGACAGATGAAGGGGATCGTGCATCCGGCTTCTCAGCTACCCTTCAGACCGCTCTTATTTCTTGGGTGGCCCTTTAAAGTAGTTCGATCTGAGTTTCGGAGATTACGCGTTCAAGAAACTTGCACGATTCGATCAAACATGACGTAATCTTGTGCAGTCTTTCCTCATAATGTCCATTATTTCTCGATGACGTATTGCAAAATGTATATTGTTATATTATATGTTACGTATATTTTATAATATATTAAGAATCATATGTTAAGAAATTTATCGGTGTATACAACAGGAAGAATAAAAGAATATAGTCGGCAAATGGAAACAATGGTCTTAACAAACCTAATATACATATGTCGAGATATAGGGGTTGGAAGAAGAAATGTTTCTCATGGAACAACAATTAATTACTTAAGAGACTAATTCAGAATGTCGTCGTAATAACAAAATTTTCATCTCTGTTATTACGACGAAACTCCAACGTTCTCGCTAATGCATCTCGAACGATCAAAAACGTCGTTAATGAGCAGACGGATCCTCTTACGCGAGAGACGGAAGGAAACGGGATTTATGACGTGCGAAATTATAATTTCAAAGATGTTACACTAATTATAATTGCCTGTTGCGACATGACAACGCAAACAGCTGAAATTGGCGAGGAATTAAATTAGGCTAAATCCTAATCTTGTAATGCGAATGCATTTTGTCTTTTACCGTCCTTAAATCCTATACTCGAGAAAAGTCCTCTAACAGAAACGCGATAAAACCCGCGAAATCTTGTGGATCTGTGGACGGAGAGGGCTAGATTTACCACGTGGATTTTCCCCGTTGGATTTTCAGGAGTTGCTGGAAGAGATTTATTCCCGTGAATCAGACAGCCCGTCGCGCGACGAAACATACGACAGATTTTTGTGAAACGACGAGAGAGGCTTTTTTTATCGATGTTCACTGACAGCACTTGTTGGAATAAAAATGTCTAGCTTAAATATTTTTAGCAAGGCATGAAGACTAGGTCGTTAAGCCTTTCTGATTCATTTAATTCCACGATTAGATTGCACAATGCCATTAATATCGATTCGTTTCGCGGATAACCAGACGATTTCTATTCTTTCTGCGAAAATCTCGCGCGATTTTATTCTTCTAAATGCGAACGACGCGTTTCGTAGGCTTGCCATAGAATAAAAACGATATTGATCGTGCATCATGGTGCCATTATCATCGAACCATTGAGATTCCCGCTATGAAGATTTTGTTGATCCTATCGGCTTGCAAGAACGATGCATGGAATACGGAATGCAGTATATCTCCGGAAATCGAAAGAGACGATAGCCTCTGTAAAACGCGCTCTAAAAAGGTGCATATATTTGACAAAAGCTTATTTTCGTACGATATGCACACGTTTTTGAATATCAAAACAAAAAGTCCTTGTCTTTCAATTTATCTACGGCACACTTTAGCTTATAAAATTTGGATTTATTCACCAGGCGACATTTTAATATTTAATGTGGGAAATTAAAAAGTCATGGCGAGCGGAATTCCGCGAATAAATTTGCACTCCATTCTGGCGAAGGGGATTTTTGCCAAAATAAAATTCCGCTGCGCGTTTGCAAGTTTTGCGGGATGTCCCGTATATCTTGTGTCCCGATAGCGTCCGCGTCCGGGATTTATTCAGCACCGGGTGCCATCCAAATTCATACGAATCAGTTGCACGACCAGCCGAAACGATAGGGCGCCCCGATGTTGGATCGGGGTCGTGGATTTTTCCGGAAAGCGAAGTGACTCCGAGGGCCTCGCCGCCGGTTTCGTTGACACGCGTACAACGAGATGTGCAGTCGTTCCACGTGCACGTGCTCGTCGTATGCGCGCGACGAATAAATTTCGCCCGGCTTTTCTCCACCGTTTTCGGGAGCCTCGGTGGAATAAGGCGCGGAAACGCCGCAACGGGACACGCCTTCCGGAATTTATCATCCTTAATAAAACAGAGCGAAAATAGTGGAACGCAAAATGACCTTTGTGCCGGATAAATAGATCCTGTCCGCGACGAGCGGATAGTTTCATCAGCTTAAGCGATTAGAATATATGGAGACTGGGTTGCGTTTTCTAGGAGATTATTTTAGCAGGATCTGTTCGCATTGTATTTTCTGCATTTAGAGTGACACACGTTATATTGGTGCATATTAGCACTCCGGGGAAAGAAAATATGGAAAATAAAGTACGAAGTCACTAAAACGAGCGAAGCTCGTGATTAAAAGTTTATATTAAAACACGTTTTTCTTTCCGAGTCACGCGTACTTCAGCCGTTCTGTAAGACGTCTATAAAATAAAATCGGATTTGTGCGCGGACTTTTATTTCCAACACACGAAATCGAGGTGCTAATCGCGTAGCGGCAGATCACGCGCGTAATAAAATCCGAATTACTTCCAAGGGAAAAAGGCAAATAGCGAAGTTGCTGCGGATATCGTCGGACGTGGCGCGTCGGGATTAAGAACTCATTTCCGATTTAACGATCGGACGGGTCGGTGTAATGCGTTTTGCAAGCGGATATTGCCGAAATTTCAACGCGTTACGTCAGGAATACGAACGAAATAAAATGTCTCAAATGACTTAACAGTAAAAAAAAAACTCATTACACAATTTAAAAAAACAGGCATTCTAATAACGAGCAATTAAAAAATATTAATAAACAGATTGTATAAAAAAAATTATCGAAAAGATCATTAACTATTTACCCGTTAACGGGTAAATAATATGTTATATTTTTTGCAAATTTCGTTTGGGAAAATGATTGTTTTTCTGACAAATTTACTCGATTTGTACACATCACGTGCACGTTCTGCGATTATATTGCAATAAACAAATTTTCAACTTATAATTACGTGGAAAACACGCCGTCCCATATTTCTGGGAACGTTGTATTCTGTACAAATATTTGCATTACAAAATATCGCCTAATTTTAATGTTACCTGACACGTGTCAGGCGACACGACAATTAACAATGCGTCTGCAGCGAAAAGCGAGTAGAAAGCTTTATACCTGCATTATGAATTTGGCATCGAGCTGGATAGAGAACGGTAAAAAATTTCAAGCGTTATCGGGATTTATCGGCGATTCTCCTTTCGATCAATGTTCGACGTGCGAAAAATGGCCAGATTATCGCGAGGCATGTTTTCTTTCTCTCTTTCTGAGCGCGGATCTTCATTTTTTTTCCTACGAAACGCATAACAACGCGCCTCGGACACCGATTTATCACTCGACAAATTGCTCGGCACAGCGCCGAATTACAAACCAACCGGGTGTTGCACGGCTTATCGTAGACGGAAGTTCCGGTTATGTAAGGCGGCCGCCGAGGTGGCTTCCCCTCGGAGCGCTCGCTGTTATGTAACTCCTCCTATGAATCGATAATACGGTTGCCTTAACTAGGCGCGCCTTGAGCTAGGGGCTTAATCGTGCCCTCGCGGCTTCACGCTGACGAAATTCAATCGGCGCTGATCGTTACGAGGAAGCCGTTGTACCGCCATCAGGATTAATAGTTGCGAATTGTTTGCCTGCCGAGCGAAACTTATCGGAACTGTTTTTAAAGTACATAATTTAACGTACAATAATATCAGCGGAACGCTTCTCGAAACGTTCCTTCCCGGTACCCTTCGTAATAATGATGCATTAAAGCTAGTAAGCTAGTAAAGTAACGAAAACTCTCTTCACTACCTTAGCAAGATTAACCGTCTTAATTGGGAAGATGAAATTACGGCGGTGAATCGACGCTACGGCGAACGCTCACCGAGAACTCACGCGGGATTACACGATTCGCATTTAAATAATAACTGCCGTCGCGAAGGATAGAATCGCTGGCGCGCGATCGCTAATTGAATTGCAGCCGGGCTTACACGGGAGATCTCGTCCATCTATATAACTTCGCACTTCGAGAAGTTCATTCATCGGCGTAAAGTTGTCGCAATTCCGGCCGGATGAAAGCGACGTCAGACGGAGCGGGTGAATGTGCACGCCTCGTGGCTTGTAATGCTTGCGGAAGGGCGGCAGAGTTCCCCGTGGTAAAAGAGCGCGCGGAATAAGACGGAAGAATCTCGACGCGTTTAACAGTTCCGACGCGACCGTGACGTCGTTACTCGCGACTAATTGGCCCGCCGACAAAAAGCGATATTGATGACCGGAACGTGACGTCTCTGGCGTCCCCTTCGTGCCCTCCGATCTATTCCCGGTGTCCCTGCTTTCATTTATTACTTTCTTCTATCCAGGGATTAATTTCTCTAAATCGGTTGATCGCGCGCGCGTGCACACACACGGCTGCACGTGGATTAAAAAATGCTCGTGCATTAAAAAAACGGATGGTACACAAAGTAAAGATAAATTCTCTCGCGAAATTTGAACTGAAATTAAATCGCACGCAATCGCTTTTGTATTTTCCTTTAGTATATTCGAACGAGATTTTTATTTTAGAGAACGTTTTAAAGTCAGCGTACCGGTGAAACATTTCGAGTGCTCGAAAAGATTTGCGAGATACAAAACAAGTTAAATATAATTGTGACCATTTCACTTATCGATGTAAATTGTGTTGATTTTTTAACGTTCCAAAAAATTTTTTATTTACCCTTCAACGTGCCAGAAAGGCTCTATTTTTTTATCCATTTTTCAATATTCGGAAAAAGTTTTGTTTATTTAATTTTTTTTTTACGGAGTTCATCTATTCACTGACTCCGTGTATCTATTCGGAGGCTTGTTACGACTTTCTGTGCACACTGGACTACGATTTTACATAGCGCACCGCGTCATATTCGTAACCAACGACTGCGAGAGCAGAAGCGAACTTCGAAATCCGTATTACAGGTGTACGCGTTCCCAGAACCGCGAGGGCCGGACTCTACGGCAAAACGAACGGGGATGCAATTTAGGGTAGCTTTAAGAGGAAGTGCATGTTACGTAACGTCATAATTAAATCCTCGATAAGCCCTGAACTCCTGCTTGAGCGCGATACCGATATGTATGCCATGCCGATTTGGGAAAAAAGTAAGTTTCGATTGCAGCGGATGAGCGAGTACGTACCCAGCATTTTTATCGTTCCGTGGCGCTTTGAAAGCCGGCAATTTCGCGCCACCGCGCAATCAAGGCAACGGAGCGCAAAGGCAAATAACGCGGACGCGTAGTCGCCGTCGAATAAAAAGTGCGTAACCAACGTTCCGCGTAACGACCCTTTAAAGCCGTTATTACCGGACGATTAAGTACCGAAAGACAGATATACCGCGAGGACTGCAAGGAGGACCGCGAGATATTTACGGTGAGTTATAAAAAATGTGGGAGAACAACGGGAATATAGATATACCGGGTGTTTCAAAAATACACGGCAAAACGTCAGGATTGGATTTCACAGAGGTAGATAAGAAAAATAGGTTATATCAACATGGGTCCGCAAATGCTTGGTTTCTGAGATATTAAGATATTTTGTCATTAACACAATATCTTCCACTATTAAAGCTTCGTTTATGCTTTAATACGAACTATCCTCATGAACATGACTATTTCCTCACATCACATTAGAGAAAATGTTCAAAATGTCCTCCCCTTGCCCGAATATAAGCTTCAGCACGTCGTACCATTGACCCCCGAATACACTGTTAAATTCGTAGTGACAAATTAACTCCAATTTGAATCATTTTTAACTATTCTATGTATCGCCACACGGAAAGAACGGTTTTGCTGAAATATTAAAAAATTTGGCCAGATACAGATCTGAAAAATAATTTTGTTAGATCATCAAAATAATTATGTAGGACGCCTAAAATAGTTGCTAGAATATCAAAACTTTTTGCAGCATTATCACTATGTTGGAGTGTCCTACATAATTATTTTGATGATCCAACAAAATTATTTTTCAGATCTGTATCTGGCCAAATTTTTTAATATTTCAGCAAAACCGTTCTTTCCGTGCACTGCTCCTACATGGTGGACACTAAAAGGAGCGAAAAAAATTCCTTGACTTTTCCCTGATTTTCCCTGACGAAATTATAATTTCTCTTTGACTAAAATTCAAGTTAATAGTTAAGTGCCAATACGAATAACTAATTAATGAAGCTCCGAATTAATCGATATTCAAAAACATGTTTACAATCTGCTTAATGGTGATGGAAAATTGTATTTGTACAACTAACAATAAGCCACAGAGATTAACAACAGGATTGATTTTTTAAATTTTGTTGCATAAACGATTACAGCAAACATTACTCATATTTGGTCAACATTACTCATATTTGGTCAAATTTTCTTGTACTTAGATCCATCTACAAACGTACATATTAACTAGATAGAATATCTTTTATAGGAACTAAAAAACTTAAACAACAGCAACGAACTTTGGAACTTTAGAATAAACAGTAGCATATAAGCGCTGCGCGGTGCACAGCGCTCATTAAAGAGATGGGAAACAATTTTTCTTTTACCCGGAAAGCAATTTTTACCGAATTTATAAAAATGCCGCTTACGTATATAAAATATTTCGACGTAAATGTTTCAACATTTTATTTTGATTAATTAAGAATTCCCACCATGCGAGAAAAAATTATTCTTTGAACTTTGGTTCTTTAATTATGGAGGAAGCTTTGTTTCTTCTCGTTTCCCTGACTAATTAAAAAATTCCCTGACATTTCCCTGATTTCCAGGTTTTCTCTGACCAGTGGTCACCATGTCCTACTCAATATATCGTTAATTTCGACACCTTGTTTTAGTTAAATTAACGATAAATATGTCATTTTTAACACACATGGTAATGAAAAGAAACACAATGTTAACCATTGTTTTAGTTAAATTAACGACGTATTGAGTAGGAGCAGTGGCGACCCAAAGGAATTAACAATACACGCTTCCAAATTCCAGGCGTGATGCGTACCGTCTGAAAAGCTACCACAATTCGATCACGGAAAACTTCTGCGTCAACTCGCACGCTCCACAGTAAAAAAAGCTCAACAATCACCGAACTAATAACTGGAACACTTCACAGACGACACGCTAATGAACACGGGCTACTTCGAGATCTTGTGTTAATAACAAGAAACCTTAAGTCAGAAACCAAGCATTTGCGGACCCATGTTGATATAACCTATTTTTCTCATCTATATACCTATGAGAAATCCAATCCTGAAGTTTTGCCGTGTAATTTTGAAACACCCTGTATATATCCGCCGCGGGGATATACCGCGATGTGCAGTGTGCAAAATCACCCCCAAGCATTCGGGGGCGACGGGAGAGACCGGAAGAAACTTCCTGTCGCGCGTGCGTTCGTCACAGAATCCTTGTTTGCCTCTCTTCTCCCGAGAAGAACAAACGCGAACTTCCGACGTGTCTTTATCTGACAAAAAATAATCGCTTGCGAAACCGGAGATTACAACGCGCGGGGGAAGTTTTTCCACGTCCCGACGCAACGCAACGCGGCTGAAGGACGCGGTATTATTTCAGCATACTGCGCGGGATGCTCAATTATCGCGCGGGTGGAGGGTCGCTAATGCGGAATCGTGTCCATTAGAACCGCGTAAATCATCCGCGATGCCGGCCTATTGCGGTCGCGGAACACGACCGAATGCCTGTTTTCGCTTATGGTGATCGCTCGCATGGAGCTCGCGCGTGATCTCTCCGCACGCGAATGGGCTCCGCGTTCTCGATTATGCGACCAGGTGATCATCTTGCTCCCTTGCGTGATGCCACGCCGGATTACATCCAGATTACGCGCGATGAATAGGCGGCCGCGACACTCTCGGAACGAGAGTTCTGAACATTTTTGCACACAAATATGCTATACAGAATGATTTTACACTGAGAGAAAAATGTATAATATTTGGAACTATAATGACATAGTAAATGATTATTAGTTAGGAATATATATTCCTATTAGGAATATATATTCCTATTAGGAATATATATTCCTAACTAATAAAATATCTTACATTTTTCTCTCAGTGTAGAATCATTCTGTATATCATTTTTATAGTAAGTGTTACCATTTATGTTGGTGACAATTACGTATAGCCATAGTATAAGTGACCCATGTAAAATTTTTACCAATAATTATAATTATTTGAAGTAAATATATAGAATATACAGAATGGATAAGAGAAATTAACCATTTTATATAGTCAATACAATTGGAATATTTGGCAAATATTGGTACAGGTAACTATATTCTTAGCATGCTTTACTATACACATGGTAATAATAACAAAGCAAATATGATAACTATAAATTTCTGTTCACTCTGCTATATTTTGCATGTTTAAATAAACTATAAAAATATGTTTAAGGCCAATATTCACTATAAAATATAGTGAAATTATTGTTATTTCAACTATTTTTTTCTCTCAGTGTAGTAATTGAGCTGGATTATAGCTCTTTTCTAAGTGAAGAAAGAAAAGAGTGGTACAGGAAAATCTTTCACTGTTTTGTATGATTTACTATTCTGCGATTATATATTTTTTAACAATGCATCGATTTATTTACAGTTGCACTTTTTTAAATCATATACTTTTTTAGCGTAAATCGATTCTTCTCATTATTCTGCGTATAAAAGAATTAGGGTAAGCGGAAGAATTTTTCTAATGAGAGTTTTTGAAGAATAATATTGTATATATATTCGCAGAAATTTATGACAAAAAATAACTTGAAAAGACAAATTACAACAGCTTGTTTTAATGTAATTAATGACCAACTTGATAATGTTATGAAAAATATAAAAATGTGTTTAAAATTTTTCAGAATGTCACGATGGTACATTTGAGCACTTAATGTAATAAAATAATTTTGTGACATAAAATGTGTAATATATCTACACCGAAAAAATTGTATTCTACTCTAAAATAAGCACCAAGAAGATCTTCTTCGTTTAAGAGGAGAATCTGTTAAACAATATATCCTCTAAAGAGATATTCTTAACATGTAAGAATATTCTTACATGTTAAGATTCTCCTCTTAAACTAAGAAGATCCTCTTGGTGCTTATTTTAAAAGAGAATACAATTTTTTCAGTGTAGCAAAGTATTGAAGTACTTCCGATTACCTTACTTTAATATTTTTATACGTAGAATAAGAAAAATCAATTCACGCTAAAAAAATATATAATTCCATTTTTAAAAAAGTGCAGTTACATCTTGCAAATACATCAATGTATTGTTTGAAAAAATATAATCATAAAATGGTAGATCATGCTAAACAGTGAAATATTTTCCTCTACCACTTTTTCTAACATGACTTAACCTTTAACTGGTATCCTGGGGTCACATAATGACTCCGGTTTGTGTAATTTTGATTTTTCTCCAGAATTACTAATTTAATAATTTTTAAAAAATATTTATTTTTTAAGACTATAAAAAAATTAAAAATATTTTTAACTTTTTTAAAGTTAAAATACAATAAAATTATTTTTTTAAATCCAATGTTTGTATTTATTTCAGCCTAAAATGAATTGGAGTTACTGATGATTCTATGAAATCTTGTATGTATAATAAAAAAGACCAAAGTAACCCACAACCCAGTTACTAGAATCACTCTGTATGCATTGCAATCGAGATTAGAGCAGTACAAAAAACATCACCTGTTCCTCTTCATCGAATTGTCATTTAACAAAAATCGTTTTTCAATTGCGTCTTATTACGCGTGATATTCATTACTATAAGAGAATATAGAGTCGAAATCTTGGAGACATTGGACGTCTTAAGAACGCTCTACATCGTTAAAAAATTTTCAAGATTTTTAACCGACGATTTAGTTGATCGTAAAGCGACTTTTGCTTCTGGAAGCGTCGCGATGTTTTGTTCTTGCACCTACGATACCGAATGCTTACATAAATCGTTGCCTTGAGGCTCATCGCCGCTCGTTAAGACGCCACGCCGTCGTGACGAAGAAAAAGCGAATCGTATTTCTGTCATCTTTCGAGAGCGAGCGCTCCGATTACCCGGCAGACTTTTACGGCGCGTTGTAACGCGACGATGCCGAGTGAAGCGATTCGGCGCAGGTCGGCCGACGGTTCGATAAGACAATTAGCCGGGAAACAATTGCAGAACTCACGGGAGTTATACGGCTGCAGTTTCACCCGCCACTAATGAACCAAGCGTGCGTAAGTGTTTCCATTATGGCGGTCGAACACGCCCACGCGAATGCGGCCGGAGTGTTCCCGATTCGCATAAATGCGGCCACGTGGTTGCCGCTGCAATTAAAATGTACTGCGATACAAGAAGTAAATATATTTCGCTCAACTATCGAGCTTAACTGCCTCGTTATCGCTTCTACAGTCGATTCTATAATCCGCAAATGATTTTTGATGCAACAGTGTAAACGAAATATTTTTATTCAGCAGTTTCATCAGCACTACGATGCATATGTAACAGAGATACGTTATTTCGCAGCCGTGAAGTTCCAACTTCAATTATAAAAAGCCACGTCTGCGTACCTTCCATTAGCGGCACAATAAAGCCTCTGCTTGCGCGCTCGATTCGGAAACTTCGTCGTTGTTCCCGTTTCGTGACGCCGTAAGCGACGATATATATCCCTCTCCGCTAATCCTGTTTTTCTCCAGACCCATTTCAACTAAGTGGCCCTCCAATCGCTGGTCTCCCGTCGTCCCGCGTATCCCCCGGCTTCGTGTTCCTTGCGATCGATTACCGAACATTTCCAATCACCCGCCCTCCCGCCATCCATAATTAACAAACAATCTGCGTCGAATCAGTAAATACATCCCACGAAATATAGTTAACCACGTAAGTTAAGGATAGTCCCTCCACCCCCTCCCTCCCGACCGCGAAGAAGGCAGGGCCGAGCGAAATGGCGAAGAAGAGCAACTGCGAAGTCGCGTGCGTGTTGCTGTTGACTGCACACGCGATGCATCAAGCGTACAGCATCGACTTCGCTATGTACTAAAGATCGTTCAGGAATCGAACGACTCACCTGTTTGAACCACGTGCATTTCACGTGGTCATTGACCTTTAAATGAATCCGTGGACTAAGCTATTCGTTCCCCGTTGCTACTTGTCTTCTCGCATCCTCCTCGCTACGGACTTCGTCTAATTTATACGAATGCACATAGAATTACATAAAATACAAACATGTAGCAATCAAGATCCGATCGATATTATCATTATTATATGCAATAACGGATCATCAGGATTTCAAAGCTGAAGAGAGAGAGAGAGAGAGAGAGAGAGAAAAGATGGCACATCATTATCTTGCAATAAAACATTCAAGAGCCACATGTTCTTTTCACGAAAAGAGTATGGAGGATAGAATAACTATTACAGCGCGAAATTTATCGAGATCGCCTGTCTCGAAAGATGCTCGGAGAACTTCTTGGCACGAACGGTAAGTACTTGGCGCATATCCCGTCCAAGGGAAGACACGCGCGGTCTCGAGGAGCGGACGTAAACGCGAGTCAGACTGCGCCTCCCTGTCGGCCCGTGGCACGCGAATCGGCGTGCGGGATAACGCGAGTTCTCGTGACCAGAGGCGAGAGAGAAAAAGAGAGAGAGAGAGAGAGAAAGACAAGAGTAAGCCGCGAGACGCGCGTATTACGCGAGAGAGGCCGCACGATCTGAATTCCCCGTAGCTACGGTCGTCGTCGAACGGACGTATTCGCGCGAACGTATGCACGCGATCACCCCGTCGCGCGCGAAACTCGTGAAGGGTGGAGAGAGAGACGACCGCCGACGACGACCGACCCCCGGGTGCAGTAAACAACAAAGGGTGTAATGGAATTAGCCCGGCCCGGCCTCTCCTTCTTGGTGGTTGACCGTGTGCGCGGAGGCGTGATACGGCCGGTCTTCGACCCGTCGCTGCCCGTCCAGGATCACGTCGTCGACCCCGCGTGTTGAACGCGCGTGTGTCGGCACGTTGGCCTATCCTTTGTGCGGCGCGCGTTACATGCACGCTGCGGCTCCTTCGTACACTACCCAAGACCCGGGGTCGTTAAGTGTTCATAATCTCGGTATTACCGTCAGCTATTGTTTGAGCCCCTCAGAAGCCGAACTGATCAACTCCATTTTCAGCTAATTTCTTAATTTTAATAATATGATTAAACAAATCTATTTGTTTGGCACGTTAATGTACAGTTGTAGTCACAATTCGATGGTCAGTGCGAGCCTATAGGGCACGATTGTATGATAAATCTAATTTTATAATAGAAATAATTGAGGACCTGGATACAATATTATTCAACTTACTATTATTGCATAAGCATTCGAAATCCCTAAAACCCTCTGCTATACGACAAGCTGCCACAAGTTTCATCCGTAGCTCCTAGGTCGTAGTTCACAGTCCGTTCTTATTTCAAAACCGTCTTAATCCTTCCGTTACACACACCCCTAGTGTACTTAGGCTTACACACAGGTGCGAATTCGCACCGCGTAACTTTGACGGATTATAACTTCACTTCAAATTGAGCGATTTTGACTTCTTTTTCTTTTATATTGAAGGAAAAAGGGTAAGGAATCTTGTGGAATGTACACTGAGAGAAAAAAGTAGTTGAAATAACTATAATCTCACTATATTTTATAGTTCGTTTTGGCCTCAAACATATTTTTATAGTTCATTTAAA